>DWFO01002906.1:0-13038 GCA_018246595.1 Mimoniades nurscia nurscia | reverse complement strand
ACTGGTGAAACGTGGGAGTGTTCTACATTCCTCTGCCTACCTCTTCGGGGATTACAGGCGTGAAGTTACTTTTTTATCATGATGTAGTGTATTGACCTTTGTCCCCGAATCGTTAATAACAGTGCTCTGGTTAAATGAGAGGGGACCAATCCAGAACCTGCCACGCTGCCCAGTTACGGGTCATTAAATTAGTATAGGTATAGGTCAATACCTTGGACCCCGATGAGCGGCTGGCGACGCTAGTTGTCCTCTGTGAGTCCCAACCCGCGTGCCTAGCTTGGGGTTTATGTGCATAACCCCTCAGGGTACGCTTATGGCCAGCTGTAGACTGCTATAGGCTGATGATGGTAATGAAATAGGTATGTTTTGCCTATATTCATATTTTATTCATATTTTGCCTTCATATTTTTAATAAATTTTTCAATGCATGTACCAATTTGTTTTTTTCTTTGAAGATTTTATGTAATTTAACTTGTAATAGTCATATGATATAAAACTTCCTTTACGACCACCCACAAGTGTGGTTGTTTGAATAAAAACATTTAACATGTCAAAAACGCCAACAATGTTGTCGGGAACTGCATGTTTCAAGTTATTTCAGGTTGGATGTACAATTATTAACCGTTCCAATTCCAATGTTTTATTTACAAAAAAAATAATAGGTACATATAAAACAAAAACGATAATTTATTTGTAAAGTCGTTCGATTTTTTTGTTGTCGATGGAAATGTTGATGACTCATGGAATTTCGCAACAATGAATACTATTCCCGTTCGTTCAACAGGGTTGTCCATCAGATCATTGTATCTACATATGCATGTGCGACACATCGTCAACATATCTGCCAATTTCATTTCTCAGCTCTCCTTACAGCGTAGTAAACACCTCAAACCCTCCATACCCTCGTTCGTCCGACCAATATCTCAGCGGCTGCTTACACACGTTCCACGCGACAGTTTTATCGCAACTTGTGTGTCGCCTTAGACGGTTTTCTTAGATACACATGCCGCTTGGAAATAGATCTTGCGTTATGAACTATATCTGTTTAATTTACCACCGCATAAAAGTTATTTTTAAAAGCAAAAATGGCTCGAAATGTAGCTTCTGAATTTCGTGTTGAATAAACGAAAATGGATGGAATATTATTATATGTATTATATTTATTATTTTAGTGTGATAGGGAGTGTTCTACATTCCCCTGCCTACCTCTTCGGGGATTACAGGCGTGATGTTACTTTTTATAAATATTATTTTAAACTTGATAGAAGTGGTTACTGTTATAGTAATACATTCAAGTACCAAATATGGAGTTGAGATAGACGGTATCAGATGTAACAGATCTCCAGTTCAGTATCCACCCAGCCTGGAGTCTGGTTTTCATGGTATAGTGAATTATCTATCAACTAAAGAGTTTGTTGAATTAAAAACTAATAGACACATTGAGTTCCCCAGGCAAGAAAGAAACTAGTGATTAAGACCAACTAATGAGAGCTTCGTTGGAACGCTCTTTTATGACTGACATACATACATATACATATGTATATCTGGATATAAGCCCGGTGTATAGCAATAGGCTCACCACCTATTCCGTAGTGGGACGTCAACGTAACTGGTGAAACGTTGGAGTGTTCTACATTCCTGTGCCTACCTCTTAGGGTATTACAGGTGTGATATTATTATGATACCAAATATGTACAAAATGTTTTAAATGTCCCGCCTACAGAACGCCGTGTTGTCTACTGTGTGCGCTTGGCTCATTTATTTTACTGTACTACCAATTTACTTAGACCCCGTCTTTCTGCCATTTCGTTCCATTCTTCTAAAAACAAACAACCAGCAAACGCTAACAAAGCTCAATCTAACCTGGCTTACTCTTATCTTAGGTAAGCACCAGCTACATAAAGGATTCTCTTAGACGAAACTCAATGTGTCTCGAAAGTTGCTGACAAAGACACGTTGCATTTATTACTTAAAAAGTCAGTATTTACTTATTATTTATGACGGTATTAAAATAAAGTTATTTTGTGTAATACAATCTAATGAAATTATTTATGGTATTACATAATTATGTTTATAATAATTTAGTTATCACATAATATGTTATGAGAATCCATAATTACAACAGAGCCTATTTACAATATATTTACAGTTACGTTTCCTACTTCATTATATACGGCATGGTACTCGTATGTATATAATGATTTAAATATTCGTGAAATGTACTCCGTGACTAATAAATGTTAAAAGTAATGTACATTTTTTTAGATTAGGTATATCTATGGATTGTGATATAAAAAGAAAATGAATCTCGCTAGTAACTGCTCACACACTTGACACATCTCGAATCGTACGAACAGAGTAAATACACCTAATAACGTCATTCACAAACAATCGAGACAAGCGTTCGATCGCAACCCTTATTGGGTACAAGGGCTCTTCGCGCCCATGTGTGCCTGGTCTCATTAACTGTGTTTGTCTGTAACGTTATTTACGATGTGTTTGCCAACTCTAACACCCCGCTAATTGACTGCTCGAAGTTGCATGTGTGCTGTGAATGTGCTACATATAGATTTAGTGACATATTACATTACATACATGAAGTTTAGGTACCTATAATAAAAGAAAATAAAATAAATTAAATAAATTGCCTCGTTGGTCATATTGGTTGCAAGTGCGACTGCCGAACGGGAGGTCCTGGGTTTGATTCCCGGGTCGGGCACTATTAAATTTTCTAAATTAGATTTTCTAGTAGTGATTCCATCGTGAGACTTAAAAGTAACTGGTGAAACGTGGGAGTGTTCTACATTCGTCTGCTTACCTCTTCGGGGATTACAGGCGTGATGTTACAATAAATTAAAAGTGATTTTATATTATTTGACAGTATTAATATAAGGAATGTAGATACTCTCTGAAACAAATGCAAATGTAAACCATGGAATAATTTGAAGCGCAAACAGAGAGCGTTCATTCAAACTCGGGCGATATTGGCTTCGAGATGGTGTTTCTCCAACTTCATGTTTTGGGGCTTTGCTAAGAAGAAAACAAATTTCTGTTACGCATCTATAAAGTTTATTGATAGACTTTATTTGGTACTAAAATGTTTTGAAGTATGCCGATGTGCTCAAGGCACAGGCCGTGGGTTACGCGATTCAAAATCATAAATGATTTGTTACAGCGGGATACTGGAGTTATATAATTCTTAGTGTTTATGTCACAAAATTGTCTTAGTGTCATAGCAATGGAGAAGAAAGTGATCGATTATATAATCTCAATATTATTGGCCTATTGCAGCCGGACATAGGTTTCCCCTGAGAGGTTGCGCCCACGCTGGGTAGGTATATAGGGTGGGGATCGCAGAGCACAGCTTCTTGCACCATCTATGACGCTGACCATCCAGCCAGGGCATGTAGCTAGGCCTCGGCAGATCGCGCCATACCATGATCCCAGCGCCGGGTTTAGTCACATCTTACTACACCCTGTATCCCGGTACGAGGTCGGGAAATGTATTCTTACTCCGTCCCGACGTGGACCTCACAACCGGATATTTTCCAAAAACAATTCCTTACACGAATTTCAGTAAAGTAGACAAATAGCTTTATTACACACAGACAATAGATTTATAATTATCAAATACTCTTACTTTCATAGACAGAAATAGAAGATGAAAAATAAACTTTTGCCTAGTTTCTTATTTAGTCGAAATTTGGACAACATATTTTAATGATCACTTTATTAATATATTCAGACTCGTTGAGATCTGTCGCGGTTCTTTGATACGCACGTCCGGCCCACGTTTTAATCTAGCGCCTGTCTCATTATCTCAAGGCAAGTGTATAAATAACCGAAACTTCATACGGTCATATATAGATACTTGCCTAGAAATTCAAATTACTAAAAATATGACTTGGTAGCTGTAGGTGACATAGTGACTTTGTAAAATAATACATGAATAAGTATTAGTCTGATTAGAGAATCCGAAGTCTTCATACGACGTTGTGAGTGCAAGAGACGAGTGTATAAGTACATTTGGCACTCATTGTTTGCCTACCCCGAAAGGGACCTGGCGTGATTATGCAATAAATAAATAACCAAAAAATACCGAACATTTTTCTATATAAAAATCCCTTAATACTTAAGATGTATCAAATAGGTACCTATAGAATCACGAGAGAGACCCAATCGACGTAAATTGTTCCGGGCTCAACATTAAGCTATCGGAGTCGACGTATGTTTAGGTATCAGGGCAGTAATGAGTATCGGCCAGTTGATGGATTTGCTTGTAATAGAGGTCCGGAATTGCGGCTCCAATACGTATTAAGTCCCGTTTCGTGCACGCTTACACAGTAACTAACAGACCTCTACGCAAACATATTCGAACTGCAACGAACTGTTGTTCAACTGAATTTATCCTTCAACATATTTAAAAAATTTAATTAAAAGTAGGCTGAATTTATTTTTACTAAAGTATAGCACTATTTCGGGTATTTCTTTACTAAGCAATATCAAAACAGTCAGAAAGTAAAATATTATACAGTTTCTAATGCACCGAAATGAAATATTTATTAATAACCCTAATTACAGTTATTTTTTCTTTTATTTTTCTCGAGTTAAATACGGATAAATCTTCCTCAAGCGATTCTTTACTCTTCTATGTATTAATTTACTTATTTAAAAACTAAATATTTACGCGCAAAAGGCGTAGTCTGCTTTACTAAGCCAGAAAATTCCGGTTTCAACGCTGGTTGATTTGCAAAATTATGTACTCGTAGGAGTAATGTCGGAAAGGCAAGTAAAGGCTGTCCGTCATTACTTTTATATAACTAACCATGGATACAAGTTTAACAAGGGTCTCTCTATAACTGAATGCTAACTAAAATGATAAAATAAATGTACAGACGAAATGTGGTTTCGTTTTAAATAAATTGTACGTACATTATAAAGACTGGAACTGTGAACTTACAAATGGTTACGATAGTTTTTTTTATTTATGTAATTTCTGTTACTCATACCTAAATACTAGTTACTCATACCTAATAAAGTCGTGAAACAGATATATAGGTATGTATAGAAAAATTTATTTAGCTAGAACGTTGATAACTGTAGTAGATATTCTGGTTTAGCTGCACTTACAATTTCATTATCTGATGTAGCGACTAGACGGGTTAAGATACCGCAGACGAGATAGCGTAGACAGATATATACCTACTATTTTAAATATGTCTCTCGTTTTCGAATACCGTAACATCACGCCTGTAATCCCCGAAGAGGTAGAGTGTAATTTCACTATTTACCTTTACGTACCACTATGGAATACGTGGTAAGTCTATAGCCATACACCCCGCTCATTTCCAGACTTCGCGCCACAGATAGAAAATTTAAATTAGATATCTAGTTTCGAAATCAATCATTTTATATATGGTGAAGCGTTAAAGTGTACTACATTGCTCTGTCTACCCCCTCGGGGAATCGATGTGTATTACGTATAATCTAGAATATAATCGCACCTAGAATATGATCTAGAATATCTCGTAGTAAATTAAACCAAACTAAAACAATTGTAAGGGCTGTTTCCTTCATGTTTCTCGTTTTCCGTACCAAATTATGCAGTTTTAGTAACTTTGCATTCATATGTCTTTTATAACTGGTAATAAATTCTATTTTTTATTATACCCGTGCAACGTTACTTCAAGAAAATAAGATGTTCCAAATAACAGACTCTTTCCAGCTCCCAAATATTCGTTACGTAAGTTTATGAACTTATAATAGTAAAGTTGCATATCAGAAAATATCTTACGCAATGTACGCAGTGAACTAAAAACATGACTCCCACATACTGTCATTCGGTCCATGTTTCGACGCGTACATCCCATGTTACACCTCGTATGCCCCAATGAGACCATTATCCCACCCAGCCGAACCCATAGCACATTGAATGTCAACCCTACCTAATATATTTAGAGCTCCATTTCGTATAATTAACTCATATAAGCTAAAGTGCAGAGACAAGCGATTCTACCGTAATACGGTTCAGATAACAACTTGTGTGCGCGCCGCCTAAAATGAAATTGGTCGTTGGTTTTCGGTATGCGTTTTTAATGTTATTGAAAGTTTGATGTGAAGTATAGAATATGTTCATCCCGAAACATTGTAAACATAATTTTTCTTTATTATAATCTTACAGTGGAAACTGGGAAGTTATGAAAATATTATTAAGGTTTCATTTGGTATTTATTTCTACCCCTAATAAGGAATGGCGACCGTAATGCCAAGTAGTATTCTCCGCTAGTCAGCCCTTGGCGAATAATAAATATTGAAAACATATTCTCGAAGTGCAAAAACACGAGAATTTTTCTTTTGTTGAAACGTACAATTCGTGACTTTATCAATTCCAGGAGTTACCTCGTAGCTTCAGCAGGTATAATCGATTTGTAAGGTGATAAGCGATTTTATACTAATTGATCTTTTGGTTATAGATATTTTTTCGTTCTAATATTCACCTTTTGTTGTAGATTGTACATTGCTAATAAAAAAACCATAATTTTTGATCCCATGATTTAATTGGACCTAATCTGATATTAATAACGCAACGACAATCTCTACAACGGAAGTAAATGCAGCATATACGTGCCCTATAAAAACCTACACGATCATAATCCTCAATCTAGAAACTTCCACTCTTATGTGTTGTAACAATTTAACTTTACGGAGCCGAGGATACATCGAGTTAACTTTTATATTGATCGCTACAATCAAACAATCTGAATAATCCCCCGCATATCGAGTTGAATAAACTGTCATTACAACTGACGAACGTCTATATGTTCGATGCATACAGTAATACAACCAATCTTCTATCCGACCGGCACGACGGGTCATGGCCGCTTAAAGCCCTTGAAGGAGATTAGGTCGAATTTTATTGCACGGGCGAGCGTGCAAGACGCATGCTACTGGAAGCTTTTAGGACTTAAGCTTTAGTCCAACGGTATAAAATACTGCTGGCCGTTAACGAAATCAACATAAGCATATTAACTTTGAACAAAGTAGTACCTATATCTACTTGTATTGCTAAATGAGCGCATGCAATTAATACTGCAATTATTGCAGTGAATGATAAAATAACTGTAAGAATATTTATTTTAATTTTATTATTTTCCAACTCTATAAAATTGGATTATGGATACTTCATTAATATACGCAGTAGGTCTACTATCTAAACCTTCAATTCTAAGAGCCCTTATCAATTTGTAAATAAATAAAGCTCGTTATTGTACCTATACACAGTGATGTAGTTGGTTAGTACAGATAGACATTGTGGAGCTTAAGCAAGCACTGAAAATCTGCTTTGAAATGTACTTATAAAATATCTAATAAAGTACGGAATGCCAGTGGTTTAGGTATAAGATAAATGTACTATAATCCTCTCGCTAAGCTTATCACGAAGCGCGCGGCTAAATTTAAAGCTCCAATCGCGGCGGCGCGAGATCGTAAGTTGTAACGAGTCCATGATTTATGTGCACTACTCCACGCATATTTTTAGAGCATTACAGAAAAAACATCTTCAGGTCGGTTGATGAAACATTCATGGAAATCAATTCGAAAGGTCTATGCACAAAATTACAAAAACAAATATGTTAAAAGATGTGGAAGAACTTCGTAAACACTAATATTTAGACTTATAACATTGTTATGATATCCTATGGTTCCTTACTGGGTGCGCACAGGGCACTTTACCACTCAGGTAAATATCTCTATCCTCACGAACTTGGCATTTTTCATCCACATTCGTCGCCGTCTTTCAAGAAACAATTTGAATTAGTAAATAATACCTACTTTATTATTACATGTTTTGTTTAATTTGTATAGTGATACCTATATTATTGATATGACTGTTTTTAAAGTGTTCTTAGTTATTTTTACGATACTAAAACACAAACAAACTTATTAAAATTTTGTCTGTCTGTCTTTTCGTTTGTCTGAGCTAATCTCTGCAACTGCTGAACATATTCTAATGGAACTTTCACTCGAAGATCGGGGAGCTTACAGGGCAAGATTTGAACTACCTTTTATCACTTTATAACCTGAAATTAATTTGCTGCATGTTCTTAAATCCTAATTTATGAACAAACTAAGGTAATAACTAAGGTCGCGGATTCAGCTAGTATTATAATATAATAATTGTGCAAATATTATTATATTATAAATAACATGAATTACAGTAATGCTATAAGTATTTATGCTAATGAGTCTCATTACATATAATTAAGATACGTAGGTGATGACATAGTGAAATATTATATGAGTATAAATTTTCCTTCCTTTTTGTAATAGGTAATTAGATATAAAATGCAAAGGTTGAGATACGCAGGTGCCGAGAGAGGCCAAGACTCACCTATTTTGATCAAATAGGCCGAGATACTGGCTGATGGGGGAGTCAGCAGTCCCCGAAACCGGCGTGCATGTATGAATACAGGGTGAATGTAGAAGTGCGGCAGGTATTGAGAGGAAGAGATATTTGTCACTCGGTGGCCTCTGCCTACACCGTGAGGTACCTGGCGTGAAGATATATATGTAGTTAGTTGAAAAATTAATGTAGGTATTTTGTTTTGAAAATTTTTATCCGAGTAGTCATAGAACAATTTTGTCATATATCTCTTAGTGAAGATGCGGGGGGTTTCGGTTTCATCACCATCAACGGCTTCATCATACCACTGTTGGTTGGTTGTTGTGTCTGGTCTCCGAATAAGAACCATAACACGAGAGAGTGTTCCACGCTGACTTGGCGTGGTCCGTGGTTATTTTTACTTCAATGTTTTTAAATAATTTACTCCTTTGAAATTTATAATATAATTTTTTTGTTAATGAATTGGTTTCAGGAAGTACATAATATGTACGTATCCAGTAAAAATCGCCTAAGATGTATTTTATGTAATGGTCACAATCGTTCAAACTGTTGAAATGTGAAGGAAATATCCATAAGTGAAGATGGCAGAACATCTTGTTTAGTATTCTTCTACACAAATATTATGGCTGACGCTATTTCTACCGCAACGAATCAGCGTGTTTCGGTTTGAAACGCATGATATTCAAACATACACTATGAATACCACACCACAGCCCGTACTTTGAGTATATTAATATTTATGTAGGTACTGATTATTTCTAATAACACTGAAGTATTATCACGGATGTATTAACTAAATGATATATGTATATACATATTATATAAATAAGTGTATATATGTTATATAGCTAAGCCACTTAAAGAGACACATTTTTCTGTAGCTTGCAATAGAATAGGAATTTCATTTCATTTTTTCCCTCACAGAACCTCACCTATTGTTTTTATTACCAATTATTACTGATGGTCGGATATATTTTTATTTCTTAGAGATGCGTTTCTTTTCATGTCATTTTATGATGCTCATTATAGACGAAAATATATATTGTGGGTAGCTATTGTAGGTACCGCAAGGTAAGTGTAGAATTCAGGGGAGAATTCATTTACGGCGCACCGCGTAGTATATATATTTGATACATTTTGGCCATATTTTGCTGTAATTTTCCGTTGTTTCCTTAGTGGGCCCTGTGTGATGTGTGGACATTATAAAAGACCATTGTCTTGTAACTGTTCAAATCATTTTATATATACTTGAAACACAATTGAACCAAGAACAAAGCGTGTCATATTAAAAATGTCAGTCTAAATATCATTTCAAAACTCGTCTTGGTTATTATTATTCAGCATTATTGGTTATTGCAGTAAGTCAATATTTACATAACTCTATATTTCGAAATTAGAAGAAAGATTTTAATGTTCGAATTATAAAACTCACTTAATTTGTAAAAGTATAGTATTTTATTTGTAAGTAGGTATTATATGCTCTTAACAATGAGTCCATATGCTAATTGATGGTATAGAGACGAGACATAAATCTGTTTTAAACTTCGTATGAAGCATTCGTCTTTAGTCACAAAATGTGACCATTTCAAAAGCGATTCTTTAGTAAATGCACATTGCATAACAAAACCAATATCTATTGTCCAATGATCGGAGCAGGCCCAACCCTTTTTTGCATATAATTGCATAACAACAACTTAACGACTTCCTCGACTGAAATTCAAAATGAGAACAAAGCAAACTGGAGCAAAAACTGGATGAATAAAGTTTTATAACGGACTTTACCTAGAAAGGGTTTCAACATTGCGGTTAAGTGTGAAACAAGCGTTACAGTTATTGTACTGGCTTTATGGTAGGCTGTAAATCATTTGGAGAAAAAAAGACGGCATGATGACGTCATAGACCGTAAAGGCTTAACGGCGACCGATCAGCTGAGGTGTGGAGGTCGTCGCCTTGGTTGACCCTTCGCGACGCATATGGGAACCTACGTACGTAGACTTTAAGATTTAGCATTAATACATATGTTAGTTTTTTGAATAGATGTTGACTTTAGATATGATTTGGTACTCTTTAGGTGTGCTTATAATAGAATGAAAGAAAACGTATTAAAGAAAGTATAATATTGTCTGTTATTAGAAGAAACAAATCTAGATATTTGTTGATGACGTTTAAGAACGTATAAATTTTTCTTTAGAACTCTTTCATACAAAGTTTTCTTTAAAATATTGAGAGTATATTTATACTTCACCATGGTTAACAACGTCATAGAAAACACAAGGAAGAAATATCGACAGCGCGCCTCGTAATGTTTTTCTTTATTTTTGTAGTGTGATATTTAATCATAATAACATACATACATGATTGAAATAAGAACTACTCGGACGTGTCATAGTTTTGAAACGAGTGATAAACGGTAATGCTCCTGTTGTTAAGAGTAGGTACCTACTTTTTATTTACCTTGTGTTAGTTATTGCGTAACTTTTTTTTATACTGATATTGCAGATAGAATAATACCGATCATTTATATGATTTGTTACTGAAACGCAACATGTAACAATAACAAACTTTAAAATAAGACGGCACATAATATCAATATGATTAGATATTTGCCAAATTACATAATATCAATATGATTATTTGCCAAATTACAATGCAACATAAAATTTACAGATATTCTAAGCGTTGCTTAGATACAAAAACTAAACTGAGAGTTTGTAAAATTATAGATTTTTATGGTGTTACCCGTGCGCAATCTCCACAGTCCATATACAGAACACAATAATAAGCGGAGCGATAACGAAATGGAACACGTCTGTAGGCACTCAGATAACCGATGCCACTTTCTACGCATATTAAACTCGATAAACGCAACGATAACACCGGCCATTGTTGTTGTGAATTGCTAATCAAAGATCTCGATTGAAACTCGTTTCAGACTCTAGATAACGGCGTCGATCGATTCTGATCAATTTCAAATTCCATTGTTTAGTTAAATAGGATGTTACTTAACAGAGTCTATTCTGTTCAATTGGTTTTATGTATTTGTGAACAGATTAGTCAGGAAGTTAGCGAACTAATATTTTGTTAATCGATCAATCGATAGTCCCCTTGATTGGTTTGATTGGTTCATGTTAATGACTTGAATAACATTGATCCTATTACTTGTAGATGTTGTATATAAATAAAAAATAAAAATAAAAATTTGAAGTGTGCTTAATGTGTTGAAACTGTGTCAATCGTCGAGGCTGTCCCGCGCTGCTAACCTAGTGAGCTAAGAGTAAATCGTTGCGCGCTCTACATGTAGCCATTAAAATCTGACTATAAAACCCATTATGGCTCCTTATATCGGTAACGCTTTTATAAAAGGCACAAGTGTAACCGAGCCGTATAAATCGGCAAACTAAACAATGGCCACAGCAGTTTCGCTTTACATTTCTACGCGGCAAGTTTTTTGCTTAGTGAAACAAAATTCACGCTATTTATCACAGTTATGAAAACACCACGCGCTGGCCAACACGTCTTCACGACTTTAATTAAACTCAAACAGTGTTTCGTGTGTCTAATTTTGTGTCAGAACTTACTACAGATGTATTTATATACTGTGCCTCGCTTCCAAGCTTGTCCAGACGTGTTTAGTTGTTTACTGAAACTGTCTGTGAGAAACGTGCAATCTACCCGCTTCATATTCGGTGAGTGTTCAATCCAAGCAATGTAGGTATTGTAGAGATTCATTATGTTTACAACATGTCTCATACGTTACACGCAATGCCATCTATCTACTCGATATACAACTGGGGAACAACGACAATGGTTGTACATGGAATAACGCAACACATAAAAAGCCTACACACGCACATTTATAACGTGATCCGTGCGTGAGTGTGCGTGGAACCTTTAACGCACACAGGCAGTTTTGTCCTTCGTAAAACACGCAATTGAAAAGCTTCAGCCGTTCGCCGCACGGTGGCGTTGTTTCTTGGGTTCGTATCTACATCGGAGTGGTTCGTTCCCACTTCGCGGGTTGGCGCTACTGTGCCGCGGTTCATTTCTAATCTCTGATTAGAAATGAACCGTAGCACATTTTTAACATTAGTCCCAATAAGACTTAATTCGCTATTAAGACATCCCTTGCTATAATCTAATCAAACCATTTAAGATTATATTATTTAATAATAATATTTTTTAAACAACTTTAGTGCATCGAAGAAGAGTCACTTTTAAAATTAGGTAGGTACTGCAGGTCCCTGTCCCTATCGACTCAAGATTTTCTGTCGCGAAGCCGTGAATCGCTCATCTGCTTACACGCTTGCATAATTGATACCGTGGAGGAAATAGAAAGGTTGTGTTTGAATATAGTATGTAGATGTGGTAATTTTGATTTGAAAACAAAACGCTACGAAATAGAGCTACGCAGTAGAAATGTTTTAGATTATGTTACTGTACTAAAAAAGAAACTGCTGATCGCAATTCATTTGTTGTGAAATTCTTAGTCTTATATCTAATAAGGAAATTAATAATATAAGCAATTAGTCTTCTGAATTGATAAATTAGGTATTAAAAAAACACACCAGTAAATTTAAAATCGCACTTTTTATTACATAAACAAGCAATGCTTTCATAAGGGTTTCTCAAAATAAATT
>DWFO01002905.1:0-13039 GCA_018246595.1 Mimoniades nurscia nurscia | reverse complement strand
TATCCAGACTTCGAGCCACTACTAGAAAATCTAAATTAGAAAATTTTTAGTAGTGTCCGACCCGGGAATCGAACCCAAGACCTCCCGTTCGGCAGTCGCACTCGCAACCAACACGACCAACGAGGCAGTCAATTTATTAAATTCATTAAATTTGGCTACGATATCAGTTACCGTTTTGTGATTATCGATAATAATAGTTTATGTCTTATTTCCGAAAGTAGAGTTTCATAATTTCTTAGTTTCTTTTTCTGTTTACTTTCGGTTTTGTGATTATTTTATGAAAGTTATGTATCGTCACGCTACCTTCATTTCCGAGAATCATTTTATTCAAATATTATAATGTTACATTTGAATTCACCACAACCAATAATATTTCGCTACGTGTAGGTACTTTATTATCTCTCCGTATGTACATCACAATTCACATACATGCTACAGATCTTCCCTAAGGAGTTATTCATCGTATACCATTCCCCCCTCCCACCTTCCTTTTTCTTTTATAATAAGAAATCTCAGTTACTGTAAGCCATTTTCAACGTTAGTAACGTTACCATTAGTGACGTTATGAAAAGTTAACCGAATTAAATAGGTCGCTTAGAATGTATATCGTAATAGTAGTTCTAGTAAGTACGCAGTAAAATTAATTCACGACAAACAAAGAACAACTTATTCATTACGTTCTTTGTACAAATGTTCGCTAAACTTCCCATCGTGTTGTTATTGTGCCAAGAACCTTCCGTTTCGCGTCTACTAATTGATTACTGCGAAACTTATTTCCAACTTGTCATATAGCATTAGAAGACGGTACATTTAGACTTCGAATTCAGTTGGGTTTCTCGTACGCAATGTGATACAATGTCGCTTCGAAATGGTTTACGATTGCAGTTCACGGTTTCCGAATAGTGATAACAAAATAGTACTGTTTGAATCCTTTGACCGCATTATATTATGTTAAATTAAGTTGTCATTTGCAATGCATGTCTGCCAGCGCGTCCAGCCAAATGGACAAGCTTGGCAGAGTCTACTTTGGCAGCGGTTCGCCTCGCAGTAACCCTCTAGCATATGATTTTACTGCTAAGTGCGATAACCCGCATGAATTAATAGACTGAATAGTAAAATTACGTTGCGGTATATCAAATGATTGAACAATATTCTATTGTGTAGGATCAAATTCAACGTTTAAAAGTATGCAGGGCGAACATTGAAAGTGTTTTAACATGTTATTATATTTACGTATTCCGAATCATCATTTTCCCGAGTCTCGGCCGCCACGATGTACGATTACATTCCAAATTTATTGAGTTTGTTTATCGCGGCGGAAAACTTCATGAACATTTCCTTCGGGAACATAAAATGTGTAATTTTGTTTTATTAGTCACAGAAGCTCCTGTTACGGAAGACTACAATTTATACGAATAGTAAAACTTACATCTATAGGCTTTTGTACATAGTTTCGACGTTTAGTAGTTCGATGTTACATATTTACCCATGTGTACTTGAGAATATGTACCTATATAGAGGTTTTATTGTCATGGTCCCCTGAAACAAATCACACAGTTTTTCTTTACATTGAAATAATACAGTAAGTTCGTTTGGACTGCAAAAACGAATTTTTTAAAATATCTGGCTAGAGCTCTCTTTAGATATAATTTCTAAACTTAATTGCTTCATGAACTGTTAATGTCGTCATGTCAAACGTCACTCGCGCTTGAAGCCGTATATGCATATATTAATAGGATCATGTATATTTTAGTATGATTATAAATACATTAGGTCACAAGTTGCGCGTTGCCAAGTCTAGGCAAATGGACACGCTTGGCAAACTATCCGCGAACTAAGTAGGCAGTAGGTACAACGATGGCCATTGGCGGTAAGCGTTCCAAAATCGTATATTAACTTATGACTTTACTGCTCAGTAAGATAACCATAGAGAACTAAGCGGTCGATTTAACAGAATTGTGGTAATTTATGCCAACATTTTCACATGTGAGTAAGCAAATCCTACTAACCCGAAAGGATATCCAAATTCACTTTTGTATTATATACTACGTATTTCCTATAGATCCATTTATGACTAGAATTTCTTAGTATAACAATGAGATATTTCTTTCTTAACGCAGAAAACAAACATGCATATATCACTCATTTATCTTATTAGTATCTTTGTTTATACAATACCTATCGTGCAATATCAATACGGTCTTGAACAAATGTTTGGCTTTCAGAAAATTACGGCGCAATATGGCAGTGAAATATCTGGATGAATCTGCTATAAAATTGTTTGCTTGGCTAATAATTTCGTCTCACAAAATACAGACGCATTTAATTATATTCCGCAGAGCGACGGAGACGCAGTGCGGTCCACATGTACCTATTCGATACCGAAATCGCCACTCATACATACATCCCATTATTATACAGTTAGTATTTCAACGTTAAGGATGCAACACTGTACATTGTGGTCGCAAATAAATAAGATACGTCAATGTTCTCGAGCGAAGGACCAAGATCTCCACGTGCACTAGTCCTCATAGCGAAATACATAGTATCGAGGTATTTAACCATTTATAACTTACGAAGCTGTAATAGTAGATATTATTTTCCTCTTTATATTTTATATATAAATCACAAAACAATAATAAGTCTGGTACCAATTTTAAATTAATACTATTGTATTTACTGAACTAAACAATATTTGTAATACTACAGGGAACAAATAATGGAGCCGGTTTGTTTGGTCAGATTCTTTAGGATATTAAAGACTCGTCGAGTTTATGACATAATTTGGTTTACCCGTCGTCTCGAAATTGTAATTTTGTTCCGTGCACATAACTTTTTAAGGCAGTAATAAAATATTTCAGTGAAAAGAGAGTTATAATTCGTTTGGGAGAAGTAGAGCGTGCGACCCGTCACTACACGAAAGGGCTATATCACTTTGAATGTAGAGTTAATTTCGTGTGCTGTGGGGTATACGTACGCTTTTAAAGTTTATTTTAAATTAATTTCAATTTTATCCGTTATATGAATAAACATTGCATTATACATATTAAGCGACGGTATGTTTGTAACTTACTTTAATTGAATAATATAACATTTCTATTATTACCCTCACACCAGGTTCTTACAGATGAGGCAGAAAGCATCAAGTACCAATATAGGAACATAACTATTTTGAGATAGTAGTCTTAGTTTAAAAAAGATTAAGAGAAATATCGATGGTTATGACATATAAAATACATAGACCGAAATTTGCCGTATTTATGTTGATAATATTCATGTTAATCAGCAGCCTGTTAACGCCCACTGCTGGGCAACGTCCTCCCCTGAAATATGTTCACCCATAATCCCCAGCCCAATTCATAGGACAGTAATAATAATATTATATAAAACACAATGATTATTATCATTACCTTTTTTGTCGTTCCGTATCGACACTGTTGTTGTATACTGTACAAATCTCTCATTTTAAATAATGTTAAAGAATGAATTAAATTGTGTAGGTCTCCTTACGATATTTTCTTTCAACATTGTAGCAAGTAATGTTTCCAATGTTATCTAAGTATGTATGTCATCTGAAAAACACGTCGTCTTGTACAGTTAGAGGTGAGTGCCAGGAATTGGACACCACTCTTGTGGAATGGCAAGCGGAGTTCAAAATCAAAAAGCTATCACTAGTTTATTATATGTTTAAAATTATAACGGATAACGTCTCTCAATTGGAATTCGAGGGTGTGTAGTCAGTGATCATTGGTAGGCGATAAACTACAACATTTGAAGCATTTAGTACCACAGTACCACATTTTCAACTCCACAGGGAGAAGAACCCTTTTAGTTACTTATATTGATATGGGATATTGATATGGGATACCTTCGCCAAACGCTATACAAATCAATTTAAAGTTCCAATATTATGATTCGGTTACGTATATTGAAGTCGCTCAAACTTGGAACAAACGCTGCCTACAACGGCTCTTCGTCCGCGCCTACGTCCAGTGAATATTCATCGCTACAAAGCGAGAGGCTAATTTCCATAGTATAAGCGCAGGGAAAAAAATTTAAAAGTTTGAACAGATCCTAAAATTCAGCCGCGCGACTTTTGGAGAGCCGCTAAAGTTAAGGAGCTTTTGATGGAGGTTTAAGCTTTTTTGTACTTTGTTTTCGCAGCACGAATTTTCGGTTACCTTTTATAAAACAACAATACAGTAGAAAATTTGATACGCAAAGTGTGGTGGGTTTATATTTTGCTGATGAAGTAATAAAATCTTTAATATGCATCCTAGTTGAGATATTTGCTATACAGTCCAACATGTATCGAGACGTTGATTTGGGATATTACAAAAATATATTTAATAATAAATACGTTTATTACGTGAACATCTCATCCTTCTGTAGGTTGTACCACAATGTCAGAATTGAATGGCAGTACTCCCGAATATTTCTCCCGTTATGCTCGAAAATATTATTCAATTTAGCGAACGTGCCTGTCGAGAGACCCTTTATACCACTCCGAGTTCGCCCAATTTCGTCGTAGCTTGCCGTTGTTGCTACGAGCCCTCGAACGATCCGCTCGAGAAGCTTACCGACTTCCAAATACTTTTTATCGTCATAGAAGCTCACAGTGAAACATGTTCTAGGAGATTTGTTTCGTTCAATAAACGGTTTCAAGAATAACTGTATCATAATTTCAAGAAGATTTCTTAAGTTTTCAAAGTTTTATAGTAGTGTCCATGTAATATAATTTTACAAAGGATAGTAGGACATACTATATATACCATATCGCAATAATTACTGCCTGTGTTTCAGACCAAATTTCTATGTAGAGGTAAGTTATAGATAGAAAGTGGGGGAGGGAGCAGATATACTGCATTCCCGTTTCCTGTAGTACCAGCACCGGGAACGCGAGGTTTACTTAAAACTATGTGCGTTCAATCAAGTAATCTAGAGCGAATATCATTCAGAAGATTACAAATTGAAACCTACGTACGTTGTGAGCCCGTTGAATATAAAAAAGTCTGTAAACTCCCTAAGTCCGCATTCTCTTCGGATTTATGTTTTTCAAAAAGCTGTTAGCGTTCAGCGGAGCGGAACGAACAAAAGCAAGACAACGGGCCGCGTCAGTGCATTAAATATTTCATGTGGCTAAAGTAAACGCTGTGCTCGTGAGCGGATGCCAAAGAAAAGAAAAGACATGCACTTCTTGTATTGCGCAAGGTTTTGTTTCCAGGTCACGGTCTGATGCTTTAGTGTACGTACTTTTTGGAAATCTGCAGTCATGTTCATCCGCTAACAGTGACTTTAGTTTAAACCATAGTGCATGTTAGTGTTTTTTATACAAATAAAACAAAAATATTGATAAAAGAATTAAGTCGATTTTAAATCTTCTTTTTTATTGCGCCTACCCAAAATATAATACTTTTGCAAGATATTGTATGTAACTTGTTTAGGCTTTTATTATATGGCAAGACAAATATTGTGTACGTATTTACATAGGTCTTACAGAACATTAGGTACTTGAATAAGTTACTGAACATAGGAGTTAAGCATCTTAGTGCTCCTAAATAAATAAATATTAAATGTTATGTGATATCTCCATATACGGCCATCTGATCCCAAGCAAGATGGAGGTCATAAATACGGCTGATAAACAAGATACGTTATTATACATACTTACTCATATTTTATACACATGTTTTGGATGGCAATTGAGTCAGGGTCCCTAACAAATGGACTAAATAGCCACTCTTACTATTAAACGGTCGCTACAGTTACATAGCTATCCGAGTAATTAAAATAAAACAAAACTATTTTAGAACAACGGTAAAAGAGATATGACGTTTTCTGTACCTATTCCTTTAATATATGTAGTTGCAAGGTTATGAATTATACGGCCGTGGGGCAAATGGCTACTTACAGATGATAGCTACTGCATTGTCTGAATTTAACTTCCTTCATTTATTTAATTACAATGTAGGCCAGCGTTCGACCGTAATTACGACCGATAAGCTGATCATGTGCATCACATATACATGTAAACTAAGTTACAAAAGATTTCACTGAGAAACGTAGTGTGTTATAAAGTATGCACTTAATTGCTATTACCATCGACTTCCTCTTCCATAAGTCGAAATATAAATATCCGTTACACAATTTCTTTCTTATAGTTCCGATAGCAGAAAGACTTTGTATATGTATAGAACGCTACTTTGTACTGAATTCCTAGTGATCAGTGTATTCTGGCTCGCGATCAATTTTGATCCAACACACATACAATAAATTTATTTAGTTGTTTGTGTGTAACACAAACTGCGCGTCCGTTAAGTTGTTTATGTGTAATGTCGAATTATAGAAGAGACGCAGGGATTATACAAGTGCAGATTAGTGAACAGGGCAGTATCTGATAGCGTAACTTGTCCGTGCGGGCGGGACGGCGCCATAGTCTAGTAGTAACAGTAAGCAAATGACATATAAGAAAAACTATACAATGTAGTATATCTATATTCGGTAAAAATTGTTTATAATAAAAACAAATATTGCTTGCCAATATAAAAGATATTGCCTGCCAATATGCATCTGGCCAGCGTGGCAGACCATGGCCATACCCAGCCTACTCCATTGATTGATTTTGATGATAATATAGATGACACTTTCCGGGATCTAAATACCTAATAATGCTTTAGAACATACATATTTTGAAACATTGAATAATAGGTTATATTCTTATTCTTATTTTATTTCATCATCATCATCAGTTTAAGTGCATGAAAGGTGCCTCCCGAGCGGCGACTATATCTGATTAAGTACGAACATGTACTGCCCGGCGCACCCTGCACATTACGACCAATCCTTTCACCATGATGGCCAATCACTCATGAGCTGATCACTCATGATCAGCCATCGACTCGACGAAGAAGATCAGCCTATCTCAAAGCCTCAGCCTCAGCCTCCTCCAAAGAGCGCCATCGCGCCCTGTCTTCGGCCTGCCGCATCCAGCTTCTGCCTGTAGCCTTTCGCAGATGGTCAGCCCACCTGGTCGGAGGACGTCCTACACTATGTTTGCTGAGCCGCGGTCTCCACTCCAGAACTCGGTTACTCCACCTGGCCGTTATATTTTGTTTACAATTATATTTTTTCTCCAGTCTCTCAATGATTTAATGATGTGGCTCTCTGCTCTTATATTATCCAGTATTTAAATTTACTGAAGATGTTACCAAGTGAACATTCGAACTTGTTTATTAGAATACTGAGTAACATTTTAAATACACCATCACGCCAAATACTTTACGGGGTAGGCAATGGGCACCGAATGCCAGATATCACTATCTTTACAAATGAGACGTTTTTCTTCCACATTCACTCACTTCTGGCTTCTGATTAATTAAGATCGTACTGATATTTGTGAGTCTGTGTGGAGGGTGTTACAAAGGTTGCTTATATTATTAGGGTCCGCGTCGCGCATGCGCCCGCCGCTTGGAGAACTCGCTCGCCATTATCTCCCCATGCGTTTTGTTCCTTCGTTCCGGGTAATTAACTTTTAATTCACTTATATCACTTTTATTTACGAAGCTACGCACGGACTCGCTTCAGCTCCCTCGCCCACTGCGCTTCATATAGCGGAACCAGCGATTACAACGATTATTTACTGTTGTGACTTATCATACAACTAACATATAGGTTACGGTGAAACTAGAATGTTCTGTATATTGCTTATTTCAGTACTCTGAATAGAACCAGGTAACGAATGCATGTTCTTGTTATGTTTCCTCGACAACGACGCTTAAAACTAGTCTTTCATCAAACAATGAGTGTAAGTTGAAGTGAGTATTTATTTTTATTCTTTATGTGACCAAAACAATACATATATTTATTATATGTATATGTAGGTTTATATTTTGTTTATTATGAAGTATTGGATTTTTCTAACTTAGCTGATATTCTAGTAGTGGCTCGGAGTTTGGATACGACCCCGGTATATAGCCATAGGCTCACCACCTAGTCCATTGTGGAACGTAAACGTAGCTGGTGAAACATGAGATTGTACTACACTCCTCTACCTACCTCTTCCGGGAGTACAGGCGTTATGTTACGTTTGTTTATATTAAAAGGGAGTAGGCAGACCTGCGACCTAGCGTGGTAAGTGGTCACTGCTGCCTATAGACTATAGACAATTGCAACGTTAAAGGAGTTATCCATGTGTACCTATTAATATTCTTGTACGACTAAAATGATATCAGTCTGAATACTTTATAATTTATAATTTGATTATTTGCATTAGCATGAATGTATTTGTAAATTGGCTTTAACAGGTAAAATGACGAAGTTTTTCCCAAATCAAAGGTTGGATTGCAAAGGATGTCACAATTAGTTGTTGTTTATAGCCGTGATCAGTAAGCAGGGAGTTTAATTAAAGGAAATTGGTACAAATTAATTGATGCTCTCGTTCTTCTTTATGAGATCGTTGAAAAGTTTTATTTGTAAGTGACGTGGGATTATGTTTAATAACAAAAAAGTTTGTTAGTTATATGATAATTATCCTGCAGGCTTTGTCTTGTTACGGATCAAGCGGTTACGTAAAACGTTATCTCAGCATATTAATAATATATGATTATATTATAAATATTACACTTAAACGTTAATCCTATAGCTTATAATAAAGTCGGGTTCAAACATGGGGAGATACAGGTTTTTTTACAAGCATTATGTTACTGTTTCTTTATAAGAATTACATTATTGATATTAAAAGAAGGCAATTTCTTTAATGTCCTTATTCTGAAAGTAACATTACGAAACATTTTTATTTCAAGGCATAAGTGATCTTTTGAATAATGATTGCTTGTGTAATTTAACGACAGTATTCAACATAAGTATTGTTCTTTGTAACCTGTATATTATAGAGTGATTAGGTAATTTCTTAACTATGACATGTCCAGTCGGTGGGAGTGCTACGGCAATGCGTATATGTACGCATCGAGTGCCGTATGAAGCCATAGCAAGGCTCACGTGGCCGGAGCCCTGCAGATGTAAATAACAGTAGATGTGTACAATAGTACACGGTAATGTTGATATTTGTAAAAAACGAAGTTCAAATTGATTGATATAACATTCATATGTACAAATAATAAAAGCTAAGCGTTTGGCTTTCGGCGTTATTCAGACTTTGAATGACAGACTGGGACAGAAAAGTCTTAACACTCTTAAAACAATGACAAAAAAATTTCAATATATGCTGTGCGGTGGTTGTTTTAGTTCAATAATTTATTAATGAAAAGGGCCCCTACATGAATTGTAGAGCAGGTTATTATAGATGAGTATTAAATTTGGTTTTCACATTTCGTGATTCTTTATACACGTCGGAAGCATATTTGAAAGATACTAATGTATTGTAATGCCGCATTTGGCTAGTGAAATTTCCAAGCTCGCAGTACAATCGCATCAACAATCCATTTGTTAGTTATTTATTCTTGCTATTTTAACAAGATGGCTCATAACTCCGTAGCATCACCGCACCTTCCCGCGACAGGAAAGGTCGGCTCGAACGAGTCAAGAATGTTACGTGTGAGCTGTGAATTATTTACGAGGGTCGTTCACCTGCACACTATAGTTCGTATTAATCTATTGCAATGCCACAGTGTATGGTACGGAAATAGATAAACATATTCAATTGCTTAATTATTACAGAATTTTTTTTTATGTTTAAAAATTGATGTAGTATAGAGTATATTATAAAGAAAACCTCATCGATTGCTAGCTGATGGAATGATGATAGTATAAATATGTATAATCAAGTAAATATTTACAAACGTGGTTCTTTTAAATAGTTCGTGGTTTGGTCTAAAATATGTATTAACGATTATACGATTAACACTAATATCCGTCGCTGTAGATTTATCTATGATTCCAATTTGCAATCCATCATATGGTTACTTGTAGTTAATTTCCTCAAAGAAACATCTGCTCCATATGTCTGGATATTAGTCAAATTATGTCTAAATTTAATTATTTCCTGTTTTAGACGTTTAATGAGGGGTTTATTAATTTGTATATAGTGGCTGGACGGTAAAAATCATTAGCAATGTTAAAATTTTATTTCCGTTGGTCCTTCATGTGATTTTCCAATTTACTAACAATGTCAGGTTTTTTTCAGGCAATTATGGATTTGTTGTGTAATTAAATAAAAGTGAAGTAATGAAATATGTTGTAGGTAAATTTTCAGTGTTATAATTATATATTCGTGGCAAGTCCCTTGCGGGGTAGAATAAGAGCACCAAGGGCTAAATATAATATAAATTATCTTAATATTTCCCGATCAGTAAGTGTGTGATGTACCTATTTATTTAAGACACATGGGTCTTGGTCTCTCTTGGCACATAAACACATCAACATTGGCAGTGCTGATGAAATAATGATTTTATTTAACACACTTTCAACAAAGGTATCTGAATCATTGGATAATAATAATGGTAATGACTATATAAAATTTATATACATTTGGAACAATTATTTGCGTTCCATTATGTAATTACTGGCCGGTGACGAGTCGGAGGCCTAATTGGATGACCGCTGAAAACCAATATCATTACCTACGTGCCGTATACTCCTATATTACTCAAACGACGCTGGTTGCTTGAACTTTCAACGAACAGACAGCAGTTCACGGCGGGGTGGTGGAGCACTCACTTAATGACGGTTCTTGTTTATCCTGTATTACCTAAATTGTCATCGGTCACTGCGACGCCTGGTGCGATTAACACATTTGATACCAACTAAAGTTATATTTAAATTCCAATCGATACCTGTCAATACATTCTGATCTGTTTGCTGTTGATTGAGGGCATAATACCTTTATTTGTCATAAGTATACTCGTACATGTATGTATGAGAAAATGATGTGTGATAATAAACATCTGGGCTTGGATAATTGTGAAAATATTGGTTAATTAAAGATGTCACAATAATGAATCATTATTCGCGAACCCATTCTGTACATATACGAGTACTATATTAAAAATCCGAATTCGTAACAATGGAATCACAGATCTAAGATGCGAATCGAAAAGAATTAAACATTGGGTGAATGCAGCCTATATTGATATTCTCGTATTAATGCGTGTTACTGTATCTCTACCGGATCACTTAACATTTTACTGCTGTATGTGTGGAAATACATAAATAGGCAGTTACAGTCCGTACTGAGTCATTGATTATAAAGAGAAAGGTCGGCGTCGGCTTTTTATAAATGAAATACTCGTAGGGCTTCTTAAGCCTCGAACGTTCTACGGTAACAACGATACCAAGTAATAAGTGGAACGCGTGTTATCTTTGACATTATTATTCACAATTTAATCTATAAAATGAAACGAACGTTCCAGTAGCCCGCTTGTAAACTGTTCAGATGTAGGATCCGCAGCTGAAGGAGCCATAAAACGAACTTTATCGGCGTGTCTCGGATGGGTTTATTTTCATTAGCGCAAACAATACTTGCAACACCTAGTGTGCCTGTAGGGATAGCATCTGCACACATTATCGTCTAATAATGGATGGAAGTCAGCTTAGCTTGCCTCTTGTCGCTAATCGCATGGCAGATCGAACACTCAATCAACTGGTTTTTGTGGATTTATTATTTACGTAATGTCATACACTTTATAACGACACATAGGTTTATCACGAAGGAAACCTTTTCGTAGTAAAATTAAGCGGTGGGATAATCTATCCTGTGAGTTTTTGAATCTTTTAAAAATGTTTATGCGACCTTAAAATTGAAAATTGTGAATGAATAATGCATTACTGATGTCATGGTCCAATGATTAATTTATACTATTGAATTTATTTCTTTGAATTTTAAGAAACGATTGTATTTGTAATACTCAAGCGTTAGTCCTTCTTATACTTCCATTGAAACTTTTAATTGATTTAGCTTCTCAGAATCTTGTGTTAATCGCTTGTCAAACCGATAATTACTTTCACCTCCCACGTATTAGAACTCCAGGTAATTTTGTTAAGTGCTCCTAGAAACACCCCAGAATACGCCGTGCTGGTGTATGAGAAATGCAAATAATTCTTAAGTAATAAATAGCGCCACGATCGATACGGATAATACCGCGCCGACGTCGCTCCGCGAAGCGTTGCCGTTAGTAAATATTCAGTGACAGGAAAATTAAAAGTTCCGCGCCGTGAAACTCATTTACTTGTTATCCTGTGTCGCGAAATTGCATTCGAAATTGTTTGCCTCTTGGCGTTACCTTTTCTGCGCCACATTAACCTGAAAGTTGATTGATTTTTGTATAGCGGCAAATAATAATAATAATATCTCGGGACATCATACTCGACCATTTCATCCCAAAGTAAGCATTAAGGGAACTTGTGTTATCATGTTATGGTGACAAGCCGGCTGATAAACTACATACTTACATATAGATATATTTTTTACACCCAACACAGAGTAAAAATACTTGTGCTCGGCACACAAATGCTTATTCTAGGTTGAAATCGAACCCACGACCCCCAACGCAACAGTCAGGTTCACTAACCATCTCACCAAAGGGTAAGTCATATTTCAGTCAGTGAATATTGATGCATTAAAATGATGAAAAATAGCAGTGCAAGACAGCATATGCATTCGTTCTTCTTTCGGAAATAAGACTTTGACACATGAAAATTGATGAATATTTGTTACTGTTTTTATTTAAAGCAGTTGAAACAGGTGTGTGTAAGCTCAAAATGTTTTGTGTGTATCATCATCAGCCTGTTACTGGTTCCTGGTTGCTGTCCACTGTGGGACATATTATTATTCAATAACATGCTATTGAGCTCGATTATCAGCTCTTCTTACCCAACCACAAGCAGCCACATTGCGTGTATCCTCAACCAGCGGGCGTCCTAATGTGGCCAAGTTGTATGTGGATGTAGTGAAATAACAAAAATGTTTTCATAGTAGTAACTGAACAATTTTGAATCAATATGACTTGATTCAAATTCAAATATCATTTATTCAAAATTGGTTCATTACAACACTTTTTGTACGTCAACATGAAACTACCACCGC
>DWFO01002904.1:0-13039 GCA_018246595.1 Mimoniades nurscia nurscia | reverse complement strand
CGGTGAGGGACGGAGACACAGGAGCCAAAAAAACAAAAACCACGTGGCGGCCAACTTCGTGGATAAAGCAGCCCGACAAAAATTGAATATACACCTGGAAAGGTGTACAGGAGACGAACCGAAGACAGTTTTTGAAACATCAAAATCTCAAAGAGAAGTGCCATTTTTTAATTTTTGAAAAACTTGAAAAGTTGTGACAACCCTACAGGTTCAGCGAGATCGGTGACCCTAACATTTTATATATTCAAAAAATAGTGACTGCAAAATAGAACAGAACGGTGTTTAAATCTTTTTTTTTATTGTGTTTAGTTTTAAAGTTATAAAAATTTTAATGTTATAGAAAATCCGGGGTGGCAAAATACAACCCTTAAAAATCTGGAAATTTTTTATTATTTAAAGTAGCTTCAGACACATATTATACCAAAAAATGAAACATATAGGTTGAAAAACACGCCTAAAAATACGAAATTTAGATTAAAATTAAGACTAAAAAAGTTGTTCACATACTTTTCAACGTAAAATTTAGTTATTAAAACTTAATTTAAAATAGCATAGAATATATTAAGAGAAAGGAAAACTAACCACCTATCTTTGACAGTAATTTAAACTTATATACGTCAATTAAAACAGAAACTACAACTGAAATAAAAGACCAGTATTTCATTATAAGGGTGTTTAGAATACAATTTACATAGATCTTTAGATGTAAAATAAATAGAAATAAAAACAATAGGTATTCAAACAATATAAAGTTCTTGCATCAGAATATACTTTAATTTATAAAACTATAGTTAAAATACAGAAAGAAATAACCTTATTGGCTATAAAAATAGAAATTAAGTTTTCAAATCTACACTAGAGGAAACTAATTGTAAACCAAAATTGTAAACAATAAGAAAAGTAGTAATAAAGTTAGTTGAATTGTATAGTATATAAGTAGATCTTAAATTAGTGTATAGTTTACATACTAAATAAGTAGGTATATGAAAGTTGTAATATCTCATATAAGTGATATAACAATAAAACAGATAATAGTAAGTTAATAAACCAGTTGCAACTTAGATAGAATATAAACAGAATAAAATATAAACAGAAGTTAAATTTGAATTGGTTTTAAGTAATAAGAACAGTGTAGAAGGTTATATATTATAAGCAAATATTTTAACATATTCTTACTAAATTGTACTTAAATATTAACATTATAGTTGTATTTCTATCCCAAGTTGAAACATAAATTACAAGTATACAGTTTGTGCATTAATAAACAAATTGTAAACTAACATACTGACCGTTTTATGTATAGTATACTATAGTATACTCATAATATTAAATTACTGACATTAAGTAAATCTGCACCGTACATACATCGTACAGGTACCTACCTATAACATATTGATAACGGTGTGTATGATACGCACTATTTAAACTCACTATCAATTGACCATAATTATATCTAAAACTTTAATTTACCAGCAGCTTCTCAATAAATATAAACCGCATAGCAGAAATTATATATTGTATACACTGTCTTACATGCAGACAGACGATATTTGCAAGTCTATTGACGTGTGAATATAAATATTGCATCACATTATTAGGACGTTGCCGCATTAATCGGAAAGAAAAAAAACTTAAATAAACTATAACATTCTTAGGACACTGCCACATCCGGCGGAAGTATTAAATTATATTATTTATACCATCTTTAAAAGTACTTTAAATGAGTACTTATCGGAATATATATTTTGAGGGAAAATAAGTACGATCTATTATACGGTACAAACGGATTACTCATCAGCATATAGCCTCTAAAGAAGGGTTAATTAGTTGACTATAATATTAAACTACATTTTATTACTGCAATTGCTTTGTTATACATTTTCATTGTTTACACTGCTGACAGACACGTATACCTGGACAGTATACTCATAGTATACATATATATTAAAAATTGTTAGTAATGTGTGTGAATATACACTATCTGTTCTTATTATATTGATTGCACTTTAGGTACACAATTTAAAATTTAAAATTTATACATTCTATACTTATATTCTTGTCTTCCATTTTATTATTATTTTTCTGTACTTTGCTTTCTATTTATTCCGTTTCTATTTTATTACTCTGACTCTATTGGGCTATATTGCATATATTTGAATATAGTGTATATTGTTTATACAAACGCTTGTTAGTTTATTGACTGGCAAACATAGGATAAGTATTGACCAAATTGACTATTTAATCAAACAGACGTTCAGCTCACCCCAATGTTCCACACCCCGACTAAAACACGCAATATGGAGAAGAGCCCAAGGACCTCCACAACATCGCCTAAACATATAGAGACAGCAGGACCATCATCTAAAAATAATGAGGACTCACAAGTGAGGCGTAGCATCGGCGAGTGGGAGACCAAAGGGCCTGGCAAGGGACAAGTGACAACAACCTCCTCACCAAACACAGCTCCCATAACAAATAAAATAGAAAATCCAAAATCCATCGACAGGGTGATCCAGGCCAGAGATTGGCTCAAGAAAGCAAAAAGTCACCTCAATGAGTCACGAAATTTAAAAACGGACTTGAAGGCCGGGATTACTCTGGCCTTGGATGAGCTATATAAATTGGTTAAAGAGGAGGCAGCCGAAAGAAAAAAAGACATCACACTGAAAAAAGATGGGACCTACATAAAAGGGGATAAAACAAAAGAGACAACAAAAGCGAAGGATGAAAAAAGCATAGAAGTTATTAGAATATTAGAAGAGCAAAGTAGGAAGATAAATGAAACCTACGAAGAAATGGGGAAAATGAGGGAAGCAATCGTGGCATTGCAGAGTACTCAACAGTCACCCATGACATACGCAGAGGCGATAAGATCCACCGCCCTGCCAAAGAATAAGCAAGAAACGGCCCTGCACTCCATTCTGATTGGATCGAAAGATCAGAATGACACAGGAGAACAGGTACTACAAAAAATACGACAGGCAGTCAAAGCAAAGGATGGATGGGTGACAGTGGAGAGAGTACGCAAAGCCAAAGACGGAAAAGTAGTAGTGGGATGCAGAACTAAAGAAGAAAGGAACAAAATTATGGAACGGCTGCAGAGTGTGGAGAGTCACCTGCATGTCGAGGAGGTGAAGAACCAAGATCCCCTTCTGATCCTGAGAGACGTACTATCATTGAATAGCGACGATGACATACTCACGGCCCTCAGGAAACAGAATGGGGAGGTATTTCGCAGCCTCGACATGCAGGAGGACAGGGTAGAGATAAAGTATAAAAAGAGAACAAGGAATCCCCACACTCAACACGTTGTGATCAGGGTGTCTCCAACGTTATATAATAGAATGCTTCAAAAAGGGGCAGTTCACATTGATATGCAGAAGGTGAGGGTGGCGGACCAGTCGCCACTCATACAGTGCTCCATGTGCCTTGGGTACGGCCATGGAAGGCGCTACTGCAAGGAGACTGAGCCCAGGTGCAGTCACTGTGGAGGACTGCACCTCAAGGAAAAGTGCCCAGACTCGGCGATTGGAGCGCCACCTTCATGCATAAACTGCACAAGATCGAAGTTGGAGCGCCCTGACCACAGCGCGTTCAGTGAGCAGTGCCCAATACGTAGAAAGTGGGAGGCACTGGCTCGGGCCAAAATAGCGTACTGCTAAAGTTGCCCCCAGCCGTTCCAGGGTAGGCAACCCCACCAGAGGATATGCAGTCGCCCAGGCTAACCTCCAGCGGAAGAAATTAGCGACGGAAGAACTCATGCTGGAAGCTAGCAAACGAAAAATCGCTGTCGCACTGGTCCAGGAGCCTTATGTGGGCGGGGTGAGAAGGATGAAGGACTACCGTGGGGCGAGGGTTTTCCAGAGTGCGGTAGTAGGAGATGGGACAGTGAAGGCATCCATAGTCGTCTTTGATGACGACTTGGATGTCATCCAGTGCCCGAAACTCACCAACAACAATATAGTTGTGGTGAGGATCCGAACCAGCGTCTGGGAAATCGCGGCAGTGTCCTTCTACTTCGAACCAGACCAGCCCATAGGGCCATACCTGGATCAGCTGAAAAATATTAGGAAAGAACTGGGCCCAAATAAACTATTAATCGGAGGAGACTGCAACGCTAAGAGTACCTGGTGGGGTAGCACCATAGAGGACCACAGGGGTGAAGAAATGTCCGGGACCCTGGAAGAGTCCGAGCTGCAGGTACTGAACATCGGGGATACACCCACGTTCGACACAATAAGAGGGAACAGAAGGTTCACCAGTTGTGTCGACATAACTGCATGCTCTATCGACTTATTAGACCTGGTCGAGGATTGGAGGGTAGACCAAAGCATCACTAGCTCCGACCACAATACAATATTGTTTAAAATCCAACTACAGAAGAGTAAAGGCACTAAGATAGAAAGAACAACCAGGATATATAACACAAAAAAGGCAGATTGGAGTAAATTCAACCAGACACTAACACAGTTAAAACTCGAGAATAACATTAGTCGAGAAGAGATAAATAAAATGGGCAACAATGAGACGATTGAACAAATGACGATCAAGTACACAGAAGCCATAGCGACAGCGTGCAAAAACAGTATGCCCATAAAAAACAGTAAAAATAAAATAGCCATCCCGTGGTGGAGCGAAGAACTAGCCAAATTAAAAAAGGTGATGGTGACGTTTAGGCGTAGGATTCACTACGCTGCACAAAAACGAAAAGAGCATGTAGTTGCAGAGTACCTGAAAAAGAAAGAAGAATATGAGTGCCATGCCAAGAAAGCCCAGATACAAAGTTGGAAGTATTTTTGTGAGAAACAGGATAGGGAGACTATATGGGATGGCGTATACAGAATAATAGGAAAAACCACCAAGAGACAGGAAGACTTGCCCCTTACCAAAGATGGAGCACACCTCAATCCCCATGAGTCAGCTGACTTGCTAGCGGAGACGTTCTACCCCGAAGATCACGCTAGCACAGATATCGATTACCATCGGCGCACCAGAGAAGCGGCAAAGCGTGTGAACGACAGGCAGGATGCTGAGCATCACGACCCGCCGCTCACATTGTTGGAGCTACAGACCGCGGTGGGAGGGTTTAACCCGAAGAAGGCTCCCGGTGCGGATGGCTTCACAGCGGATATCTGCAGTCGAGTGTTACACCAGGACCCGGACGCTCTCCTTGCCCTATACAATAAGTGCCTAGAAATAGGATATTTCCCGGACATCTGGAAGGAGGCCACAATAGTGGTACTAAGGAAACCGGGCAAGGACGACTACACGAACCCCAAATCTTATAGACCGATTGGTCTGCTGCCGGTTTTGGGGAAGGTCCTAGAAAAGATGATAGTAGCTAGGATGAAATGGCAGCTAATACCGCGGCTCAGTACTCGCCAGTTTGGTTTCATGCCCCAGAAGAGCACCGAGGACGCCCTCTGTACCCTGATTCACTATATCAAGGGTAAGATTAAGCTGAAAAAGCTGGTAACCCTAGTGTCTCTGGATATAGAGGGAGCCTTCGACAACGCATGGTGGCCGAAAATTAGAATTCGACTGGCTGAGGAAAAGATGCCGGTAAATATCAGGAGGCTACTTGATAGTTACCTCGACAAAAGAATAGTCAGGCTCAGGTACGCAGGGGAAGAAGCTACAAGAACCATGAGCAAAGGGTGTGTGCAAGGGTCAATAGGTGGTCCTATCCTGTGGAATCTTCTGCTAGACCCACTACTACAAAAGATGGAGGAAATTGGCTATTACTGCCAGGCCTTTGCTGACGATATAGTACTCGTCCTCGATGGTGACACGGCGATTGAAATCGAGGGACAGGCCAGTGCGGCCCTCCGCTATGTTCAGGAATGGGGTGTCGCTAATAAACTAAAATTCGCACCACATAAGACGTCAGCAATGGTGTTGACCAAAAAGTTAAAATACGACACTCCGAGACTGAGCATGGCGGGGGTCTGCATTGGAATGTCCACCGAGATCAAGATCCTTGGGCTGGTAATTGACAATAAGCTGACATTTAACAGCCACGTCGCAGCAATATGTTCAAAAGCTACGAACATTTATAAAAGGCTGGCAAAAACCGCCAGGGTGAGCTGGGGTCTCCACCCGGAGATAATAAGGACGATATATACAGCAGCAGTGGAGCCGGTAATCACGTACGCAGCAGCCGCGTGGGCACCTGCGGCAAAGAAGCTTGGGGTTCGGAGACATCTAGAAGCGGTCCAAAGAGCTTTCGCTCAGAAGCTCTGCAAATCTTACCGCACGGTCTCCTTGAACGCAGCACTAGTGCTAGCCGGGATACTGCCTCTCGACCTCAGAATACAAGAGGCAGCAGCCCTGTATGAGGCGCGGAGAGGGTCGTCCCGGACGGTGCTGTTGGACAGAGAGACCGAACGTGTGGCGAGCTTTGCAGAAGCCCCTCATCCGGCCCAGCAGATGGAATTGAAGTTTGTCTGCCTTGCCGACCAACTGCAGGTAGACGAGCACAACGTGCAGGCGGTGCAAATATACACCGACGGGAGTAAGATCGACGGGAAGGTCGGAGCCGCATTATCCTTATGGACTAATGGGGCCGAGACCAAATCCGTCAAACTTAGTCTTCCCGCGTACTGCACGGTCTACCAGGCCGAACTCTTGGCCATCTGCAGGGCTACGAGCGAAGTCTTGAAGCGCGATGGGAGTTCCTTTGGTTTATATAGTGATTCAAGAGCGGCCCTGGAGACGGTCGCCAACCACTGGAACTTCCACCCCCTGGCAGTAAAGACCAGGAGGAACCTCCGTGAGGCTTTGATGCAGAACAAGGTAGTTTCTCTGTTCTGGATCAAAGCTCATGCGGGGCTGATAGGGAACGAGCGCGCGGATTGCTTGGCGAAGGAAGCAGCGCTCTCGAGCCGGAGGAAGCCTGACTATGACCTGGTCCCGGTTTCGTTCGTCAGGAGAAACATCCGTGATGAGACTCTTGAGGAATGGAACCGGAGATACCGGTCTGGTGAGACGGCCTCCGTAACGAGGGCGTTCTTTCCGGATGCCAGAAATGCCTACCGGACCATCAGGCGGATAAAACCGGAAGGTCTGTTGACGCAGGTGCTCACGGGGCATGGTGGATTCTCTGAATACTTGAATCGCTTCAAGTGTAAAGGGAATCCATCCTGCGTATGTGACCCGGCAACAGAGGAAACAGCACTGCACGTAATCATGGAGTGCCCAGCATATTGCCGGGACAGATACGAGTTCGAGGAAAGAAGCAGGCTGAAAATTGAAATTAGTACTCTACCCGAACTGATACAAAATAAGATACACAACACTGCATTTATACAATACTGTACAAAGTTATGTAAAATCGTAAACAAAAGAAATGAAGTGTAACAAGCAATTGTTGTAATATATATTGGATTATATAGACACAGCAATAAAAAAGCAAATGTGGGAAAATTATGAAATAGATAGTATAAGTAAATGTAAGTGTACAATAGAGTATAACAATATAAATATAAGTAATGTAATAGAAGTAAGGTAGAGCTGAAATTGATAAAGTAAAAAATTGTAATAGATATAAGGAAAACCGTGGTATATAAGAGGAAACTGCAGTAGATGTAAGGAAGACTGTATTAGAAGTAAGATAAAAATTGCAATAGACTTAAAGTAATTGTATGAGTTAGATATAAGAAATGTAGTAGACTAGGAAATAAAGAAAGTAGGCACTTCATTACCCCATGGAACATTACACTATAACAGAATAGGTAATAAAGAAGAAGTTAATAATTATTACCCATCAAAAAAAAGGACCCTTGTTATTTTATATCGACAATATCACTAATTATAAACTAGTAGCGCCATCTGTTAAAACATGATATAATTACTGTCAGTTTAAAATATAGTTCAGTTCTTGTCTGCCGCTCACGCGTTTCATTTATTTTAAGAGGTTATGCGCCCAGTGTTTGTTTTTTCTCGCAATTTCTTGGACATTCCTAGTGGAAATAGAATTTGCAGATTGAGATAAACGGTAATTAAAGTTGTGAGTGAAAAAATGACGACAAACTATCTTGTCAGTGTGCCTAAATTAAAAGGGCGTGAGAATTACAGTGAGTGGGCTTTCGCGGCTGAGAATTTCTTAGTTCTGGAGGGAATGTCTGATTGCATCAAGTCGGAGACTGTACCAGCAGAAATAGGAGCAGCAGGTGACGCGAAGACCAGGGCCAAGCTGATTTTGACAATAGATTCGTCGCTGTACGTGCACATAAAAAGTGTACAAACGACTCATGAGCTGTGGAAAAAATTGAAAAACCTATTTGATGATTCAGGGTTCACGAGGAGAATTAGTCTATTGAGGAGTCTAATTTCAATACGACTTGAAAATAGCTCTTCAATGACTTCGTACGTGACACAAATCATCGAAACAAGCCAAAAATTGAGTGGTACGGGTTTTAAAATTAATGATGAGTGGGTCGCATCGCTGCTGTTGGCGGGATTAACAGAAAAATATTCCCCAATGATAATGGCGATCGAGCATTGCGGCATACCATTGACAGCAGACGCCATTAAAACGAAGTTGTTGGACATGGAAGAAAGCGGAAATAACGACGATAGCGCTTTTAGTTCCAGTGGCGCATTTGCGAGTTTTAAAAAGAATCGGAATGTTGGTAGCACTGCGACCAAAGACAACGCCCAGATGTCAAAGTCAAAACCAAAAGTAACATGCTATAAATGTAAACAAACAGGGCATTACCGCAACCAGTGTACATTTTCGAATAAAAATGCATCGAATACAAATAAAAATGAACGTCCAAGAAGTAATGCGTTTAGCGCTGTGTTCCTGAATGGTGAATTTAGCAAAAGCGATTGGTATATCGACTCCGGGGCGAGTGTTCATCTTACCGCGAATGAAGAATGGTTGTCAAATGTGTCGCGGGATCTTATGATCAAGGAAATTGTCGTGGCCAACAAAGATAAAGTACCGGTATTATGCACTGGAGATGTGCAAATTACGACAAAGACGCGCGCCTGTGAATATGATATTACAGTAGAAGGTGTATTGTGCGTGCCGAAGTTGACTACAAACCTGTTGTCTGTTAGTCAACTCATATCAAAAGGAAATAAAGTTTTATTTAAGAATGATGGTTGTCAGATTTTTAACCAAGCAGGAGTGTTGGTGGCTACAGCGAACCTGTTGCATGGGGTGTATAAACTAAATATGCCTGGATATTGTTCATCAGCTGCAGTGATGGTGTCCACTGAAATTTGGCATCGACGTCTAGGTCATGTCAATAGCCAGTATTTAAACAAGATGCAAGATGCTGTACAAGGATTGAAACTAGATAGTAAGACTGATATATCAAAGTCATCATGTGTAGCATGCTGTGAAGGCAAGCAGAGTCGCTTACCTTTTCCCAAAGAAGGTAGCAGAAGTACTGAGTTGCTACATACTGTGCATACTGATCTCTGTGGACCTATGGAGAACCGGTCTATAGGTGGTTCTAGATACTTTATGCTGTTCATAGATGATTTTAGTCGTATGACATATATTTATTTTTTGAAGTCAAAAGATGAGGCATTAAAATGCTTTCAACAGTATAAAGCAGAGGTTGAGAATCAACTAAATCGCAAAATAAAGATCTTGAGAAGTGATAATGGGACAGAATTCTGCAACGGCAAGTTTGATGCTTTCTTGGTGTCAAATGGGATAGTACATCACAAAACGAACCCATACACACCTGAGCAGAATGGCCTTTCTGAACGGTTCAATCGAACTATTGTTGAGAAAGCCAAATGTTTACTTTTTGATGCAGGACTAGAGAAAAGGTTTTGGGCGGAGGCGGCACACACTGCAGTGTATTTGCAAAACAGGACTGTGGCCATATCATTAAATTATAAAACTCCTTTCGAGGTTTGGACAGGCAGAAAGCCTGATGTAAGTCATTTACGTGTTTTCGGAAGTACAGTCATGGCACATGTGCCGAAACCGAAGAGATTAAAGTGGGACAGAAAGTCAGAAAAATGTATCCTTGTCGGCTATTCTAATGATGTCAAAGGGTACAGAATTTTCAACCCTAAGTCTGATGCCATCACTACTAGTCGAGATGTTATAGTATTGGAGAAGATAGAGACAGAGAATGTTCTAGAGGTACAGGAAGATTGTTCAGATGAGGTGAATATGGTTCCAGTGGGGGAAGAAGATGTGGTGCTTCATGAAGATTCACTTGAACAATCAGAGAGCATGAACACCGATGATAGTGGTGAACTGTTTGTACCTTGTGAAAATGATACATTACAAAGCTCTGATTATAATACAACAGACAGTGACGACTCAATTATACTCAACAATGTCAATATGACAAGTGGTCCTCGGCGTAGGCAGCAGCCAGACAGATATGGATTTGCAAGTGCTTGCATAGAATATAACAATATGTTAACAGATGAGATATCATTGCAAGAAGCATTGGAAAGTCCTGAGAAAGCACAATGGTTAGCGGCAGTGCAGGATGAGTTACAATCATTTGAGAAAAATAATGCTTGGGAACTTGTAGATGTACCAATAAATAGTACTATAGTGCAGTGTAAGTGGGTTCTACGAAAAAAGTACGATAGTGAAAATAATGTGTGTTACCGTGCTCGTCTAGTCGCGAAGGGCTTCACCCAAAGATATGGTGTTGACTATACGGAAACATTTTCGCCTGTAGTGAGACATACCACTCTTAGACTATTATTTGCATTGTCTGTACAGTTAGGTTTAGAAGTTAACCACTTAGATGTGAAGACTGCGTTTTTAAATGGTGAATTGGAGGAAAACATTTACATGAAAGTACCAGATTGTTATGATAATAATAGTTCAGATTGTAAAGTATTGAAACTTAAAAAGGCCATTTATGGACTTAAGCAGGCCTCTAGATCTTGGAATAAAAAAGTTGATAATTGTTTGATCAGTAGTGGTTACAAAAGGTCAAAAATAGAGCCATGTATGTATATAAAAAATATTAACAAATGTAAGACCATTGTAACTGTCTATGTCGATGATTTCTTTATATTTTCCAATGATAGAATTGAAAGTAAGAACTTGAAACAGATATTATCTAATAATTTTTGCATTAAGGACTTAGGTGGAGTTAAACTATGTCTTGGAATGAATGTAAAATTTAATAAAGATGAAGGATATGTAACTTTGAGCCAAGAAACTTATATTGATCAACTTTTGAACAAATTTAATTTAAGTGAATGTAAGACTGTTGACACTCCGATGGAAGCTAAACTAAATATAAATAAAGGTCAAATGGGTGTAAATAGTCATGAGCCCTATCAACAACTCATTGGTAGTTTGATGTACCTGTCAGTCTTAACTAGGCCAGATATTAGTTATTCTGTAAGTTTTTTAAGCCAATTTAATAATTGTCACACAAAGGAGCATTGGGAATATGCTAAGAGAGTATTAAAATATCTAAAACGAACTAAATGTTATGGAATAAAGTATTGTAAAGAAGGTAATTTAGAAATAACAGGCTATGTAGATGCTGATTGGGCATCTAATTCTGTTGATAGGAGATCATATACTGGAATATGTTTTTTGTTATCTAATGCTGTAATATCGTGGGAATGTAGAAAACAGAAATGTGTGGCCCTCTCTAGCACGGAATCAGAATATATAGGTCTATCAGAGGCATGTAAAGAAGCATTATATCTAAAGAGGTTACAATATGAAATAACTAATAAGAAGTACATAATCAATCTATTCAATGATAACCAGGGTGCACAGAAGCTGTGCGCAAACCCAGTCTTTCACAAACGAACAAAACATATTGATATCAAATATCACTTTTGTCGTGATCTAGTAAAAAATAATATAGTTAAAGTAATGTATCTACCAACAGCTGATATGCCAGCTGACATTTTAACTAAAAGTTTATGTTCAGCAAAACATTATAAATGTATGTTGCTTCTTGGCATTATTTGTATAGCATAATTTTGTATAAAATAGTATTTTATAGCATAATATTGTCTAGTGAATATTGCGATAAGTGGGGGTGTTATTTTATATCGACAATATCACTAATTATAAACTAGTAGCGCCATCTGTTAAAACATGTTATAATTACTGTCCGTTTGAAATATAGTTCAGTTCTTGTCTGCCGCTCACGCGTTTCATTTATTTTAAGATATCCACTCATGGCCATCTAATTCCATACAAGACAAAGTTTAAGCTATGGTATATGGAATTATAGGATAGCCTTACCGTTCTCACACCAAGGGATGGCCGCTGCCTCACAGTGCTACAGTAAAAGGGGCCAAAGATGGTATTGATGGGAAAGTATTCTCCTGCGTGATTTTTATTGGTGAATCTGAATAGTATGTGTGTGACGGTGTGGTGTGTTGTGCGGCAGCAAGGAGCCGCTGCCGCTGCGGCGCGTGCGGCGCTGGGCCTTCAGCCTGCGCGAGCTGCTGCGCGACCCGCCCGGCCGCGACCACTTCGCGCGCTTCCTCGGCAAGGAGTTCAGCGGCGAGAACCTCAAGTGAGTCAGATAACACCTGTCTGTCCTACGTCATGGAGGTGTTCACGTCGATTAGGCGAGCCACGCTAAGTCTTCCCGGCAATAGAGAGAGAAAGAGAATGAATTTGGTACAGGTTTCTCTCATAAATATTTGTATGTATCAGAATCTTCGCGCGTCTATGCTTGAAGAAGCCAATCACATACGATTACACATACACCAAATCCATGTTCTTTCTCTTTCTTTCAATGAGACATTTTCTCTTACATACCCGCTTATAGCTCACCTTTTTTTTTTTTTTTTTTTTTTTTTTTTTCCGTCAGGAAAATGCATTTACGCATCCCATGTGGGACTCCTGGTCGGCAGAAAACCAGACTACCCACTAAAAACCTGACTGTGTGCCACTCTGGCATTGTGGGTGGGCCACGAGAACTGTACGGTCGCACTTCATTCGCGACCCACCCTGCCACAGCCTTCAAAAAGGCTCCCTCTCGTAGACGCCATCCGAGCACACATCGGATGGCGTCTCCACTCGGGCCTGCATACGGAGCCATGGACCCCCCGATCCATA
>DWFO01002903.1:0-13041 GCA_018246595.1 Mimoniades nurscia nurscia | reverse complement strand
GATGTCCGGATCCTTGTGCGCCATCTGTGTGTCTATCATAACTTGCTGCAACACTGGCGGGTCGTTCAGAGTGTGCCATTTCCAATGGGACACAGGACCTATTCCGCGGTCCAAGACTATCCCTTCTGTTTGGTTGTACTTTAGCCTAAGGAAAAAAAGATCGCTTACATTCCATTTGAAAAAATATCCAAACTTTAGCGAATGTCTGCTGTAATAAAATATGCACAGTTATTATTATACTCGCATGTACACGACGTACCTAATTTTTCCTGTGTGGTCAAACACAACGCCGTTACCTAGGTAATCAAACGTTGCGAGGATGGAAGCGGGTTGATAGTGACCATTTTCATCCGATTGGCCGCTGCCATAAATTACTAACCTCTGCCCCGCATTCATCTCTGCTTATTAGAAAAATAAAACGAGTCAACATTATTTATTATGTACCTATAAATTCAATAAAAATTAGAAGCAAACCACTACCTTCAGCATCGTAGTAGTCAAGAGCCAATTTTCCACTTCTATAGAACCATCGACCTCGCCCATTGTCGTTAAATTCAGCCAGCTTTTCTCCCGTATCATAAAGCACCAGTCTCTTATTCTTGTTGCGATTAAACCAATCAAATTCGGGATGCGCTGGACGCATGCGATAAATGTTCATCTAAGAAAATATTTTTTCATTTAGATTAACCGTATTATGAAATGTGAAGGCAGTATTAGCATTGCTATTAATAGTGGAAATTCAAACCTAATTTATATTATAACGAGTAAAATTCAACCTTCAGTATTTCAGGTGCAAGATTGAGTTTACAATAGGATATTCGGTTGTCTATATACACTGGTACACATACAAACTCTCCCTGACTTCATTCAATTCTCGCAAAAGGGGTCAAGCAAACATTTCAGACCATGTAAACTTGTTAACACGAGTACAAAGCGACCCGCGATCACGATAGCAGAGATATAATGCATTGATATACTCGTATTCATAATAAAATACGATGGTGCAACAAAACAGGATCCTTGGCTGGCCAAATTAAAAGTAGAAATAATTAACTAATTAATTAGAGGGATTGAACCTGTTTAAAGTTCATTAGTTCACTATATGTCATGCATTTGCAAAGTGTTAAATGCGAGAATAATATATGAATAATTACAATTTACCTTGCGAACGACTTTTTCTGTAGGTAACATGGTCCAACCTTTATCAATGAACGAGCGATCTGATAGAGCGTAGCGTATTATCCCCTTAGCAAGTTCTTGGTCAGCCTACGTTAAAGTAAATAAATTTTCAATAAATAAACACAATTATATATGCGTTATGTACATACAAATACAGTTAAACTCACCGCATCTGCCTTTTTGCCTTTGGACATGACAATTGAAATATTAAAGCAGGTATACAATTATAAAATAAATTCATATAAAATTAAACACTAAAATCATTGACTACAATGAGAATTTTCTTGACATATTATATCACAAACATCTTAGCACAAGTCGTTGTCAAAATGTATAAAATGACAATAACATTGAATGAAAAGGTTTCATCCGTCCAGAACTATATGTGAAAAATTGACCAAGTTTCTGTTGGCTAATATTCGGCCAACTCAGAAACCTTCGTGGGTCCAGCACAAAAACTTTGCTATAGATCATCCCATGTAGGTTTACGTAACTTCACGCCTGTCATTAAGAGGCGACTAAATCCCGTGCATCGGGGTATGTCGCGGTCTGCTCAGGCACAGCTAAATGGCCTGGCCGCCTATGGGTAGCAGCATAGGCTCGAAGCTGTGCTTTGCGGTATCCTACTCACATACCCTTCAGGGGAGGCCTATGCTCAACAGTGGAATATAATAGGCTCATAATGATGATGATAATTTTATTGCAATACTTACATGTTTTTGTGATAGTGGCGTAATAGGTTTATGATCTATCTTTTCCACGATTTCGTCTAGAATTTCTTTCTGCGCTATTGGTAACGTTTCTTCTTTAAATGATGTCTTGAAGAATATTGGACCAACTTTCTCTTTTTGCGGTTTGTCACATAAATGACGTTTAGATTTTATAATGTTATTGCCTACTATAATATCATTTATAGCTTCAGCTTTCAGTTCATCAATGTTTAAAATATTTTCGACATCAAGTTCTAGTTCAGAATCTACACACATGGCACAGACGAGGGATTTTCTACCGCGGTGTATTTTATGTTCATTAATCATTAATGGTGTAATATTAATTTTAGATAAACGTCTTGGTCTCTCTTTTTCATAAGGTTTATTTAATTGTTCTAATTTTACTAATTCTAAAATTAAATCATCAGTTGATGGCCTTCTCAGTTTGACCTTTGCAATACTTAGTTCTTTGTGAGTGGGTATTTCTTGCTTCATATCAACTCTATTGGATTTTGGATTCTCTTTATCCGGTTTATTTATATTACTTGCTTCTGCTGACGTCTTTAGCTTTCGTTCTGGTTTCTCTTCGGGTTTGTTTTCCACATGCATTTCATTTCTTTTGTTTTCTTTTTCTTCCTGTTTTCTTAATTTTAATAGTTCAATTGCCTGCTTGGCTTGTTCATCTTTCAGTTTCCTCAAGTTTGCCGCAAATGTATTTTCTTCAACTTTTTCATGTTTTTCTGTTTTCATCTCTTTCTTTAATTGACGTTGGTCTTTGTCCAATCTTTGTTTTTGTTTTTTTTTGATTGGTCTTTTTCATCCCTTACTTTTCCATTTACTTTTACATCTTTTCCATTCACTTTCGACTGGTCTTTTTCAGCCCTTTTTAGTTCTTGTTTATCTTTCATTTTCTTCAAGTTTGTCACATAAGTATTGTCTTCAACTTTTTCATGTATTTCTATTTTCTTCTTTTTTTTTAATAGACGTTGTTCGTCGTCTAATAATTGTTTTTCTTTTTTTGATTGGCCTTTTTCATTCTTTTTAGACCGATATTTCTCAATCTTTTTTAATTGCTCCTTTTCATTCTTCTTAAATTGGTCTTTTTCATTTGTTTTTGTTTGGTCTTTTTCATTTGTTTTTGTTTGGTCTTTTTCATTTGTTTTTGTTTGGTCTTTTTCATTCTTTTTTGACTGATCTTTTGCAATATTTTTTATTTCATCTTTTTCACTTTTTTTTGGTTGGTCTTTTTCATTTCTCTTCTTTTCTTCAGTGACCCGTAGTTTTTTCTCCTTCTCTGTACTATGATCTTTTTGTAATTTTTCTGTACTACTTTTGCTTTCAATGATATTTTTAACCTTCCTATCCTTTTTTATATCATGTTCTGTTAAATTAGTTTTTTTTATATCTTTTTTTATAGCAATAATTTGTTTTACTTCACCTTGTGTTTTAATAATTTTGGCTTCAGCTTGTAAGCGTAACAGTTCTTGGGTATCTGCGATTAATTCAGCAGAAGTCTTAACCCTTCTTAATCTTACAGCTTCATCTGTCACAGTTTTGGGGAAAACATAGCTAAAAAATTTTTTTACTTCACGATTTCCTAATCCAGCATCAGAAAAAAAAATATCTTCTGCCGAATAATATTTCTTAAGAGTTTCGTCAGACTTATCTCGTTGAATAATTTTTTTTGTATATTTTCCTTGTCTTTCCCTAAAGTTTTTTGTTAAGTCTTGTATAACTTTTTCTTTAATTCCACCAATCTCATTGTCTAATAACGAATTATAAGTCGTTATTGAAGACGATGCGCGTTTTTCAATTTGGATGAAAGAGTCTGTATTAAGTGTAACTGATTTCATTTCTGTACATTTTGGATCCAAATACGTCAGCGCACTTTTCGATTTGACCGTATCGAAAGACCTTAAGGACCCCGCGATCTTAACCCCTCTAACAAGCACTGGGCCTATTTCTATCCGATCTGCATCATTAATTCTGTCTTTATACATTTGATTTAAATATAACTCAGAAATAGCCCGATGTTTAAATACGTTTTTCATAATTTTTTCCGTTGAGAAATTCTTTAACCATTTATGGACTTTTGATAACCACACTTTCATTTGCTCTTTAGCTACTCTCTGTTTTTCTTGTTCTTCACGAAATTTTTCAACAATTTTTCGACATTTACAACAATCATGGGGCGGTTTTACTATTTTACAATGTTCACATACGCTTACGGTATCTTTTTTGTCAATGGGAGGAACATTTTGCAAATATTTCTGTGCACGTTTAACTAATTCCTTACATCTTGGACAATTTATTTCTTTATCTACGAAGGTAAAGTTCCGAGATATTAATAAAGTAGTAGATACAGAAAAATCAGCTGTTGCCCAAGTATCCAGGTAGAAGAGAAATATGAATGTGTGTGTTTTATGCATGGAAGTGTGGGTATGTGTGAACATATTTTATGTGTAGTAAGAATACCGAACATGATTTTGGTACAACATCAGATTGATAGTAAAAGTGTCTGCACCTATCCCAGGCACGCATTCATGTGCCACAACCGGAATTTCATTTGTATTTTGGATTATAAATACATCGTCTGGCGTTTTAAAGGAGCTTTTCAATTGGCCAGTCGTCGTGTTAACCTGTAAAACATTAAATTACCTAAAATATTCTTCAACTTATTTGTACTTTAATAAGATTTTAATTTTATTATCGTGATAAAAGTTATTTGTTTAAATTATTTGAAAGGCTAGCATTTGGTCGTGACCACGGTCGATCGTGATGGCATGGAACGTTCAGGAGATGGACCACGCACGCCTAGAAAAAGCTTGTTCAGTCTCACTTTAAACAATCCTAGGTGTGTGTTATTTCAGACATTTGATTTAAACTTTGATGTCTGTTGCAGATGGATCCAATTCATCCGATATCAAGCTTCACTATTGTTTTACAATACTATAGTTTTATTTACATGTTATTTAAAATGATATAATACATGCTATTTAAAATGATAATAAATAGTAAATAGGTATACTTATTGTTGTCAAAGTAAAAACTAACCTCATCTAATTGATTTATATGACGATATATTATAAGACCCGCCTTCTTCAAGTCCACTATTTTCTGGAACTCCGAGCATCCTTCGCAGGCTTTGCAACATAGACAATTATCTCTAAAGCAAAAAATATAAACAAACAATATACCTGAAGTGTTTTCGTAGATATCTCACGTGTTTTATATCGTAGGATTTTTTTATATTTAGCAATAGGCTCGCGTATGACTCCTATTCTACCTAATGGTAAGGGCATGCAGCCTTATGTAGCACGCTTGCCTAGATAGTGTCTAATGTCTATTCATTCTTGTAATGAATAATTCCAGGTTGTATGAAACGCGAAATATAGGCCTCGGCAAGAAGTTTCACTCTTTCGCAGTCGGTCTGTCAGTCAATCTGCTTTGATACATAGGTATATATTTTAACCTATTAGTCGTAGCAAACCAAAGATGGCATCATCTATTCACATCAAAAGAGATTAATGAAGATCATCATCAGCCTAATATCTCAGTCCACTGCTGAACATAGGTCTCTCTCAAGCAGTGCCATCGCGCCCTGTCCTTGGCTTACTGCATACAGCTTCTGCCTGCAGCCTTTCGCAGATCAACATCCCACCTGGCCGGAGGGCGTCCTACACTACGATTGCCGACCTCCAGTCTCCACTCCAGAACTCGCCCAGCCTACCGATTATCTGTTCTTCGGCAAATATGCCCAGCCCATTGCCACTTCTGCAAGCTATTCCTTTTAGCTATGTCGATAACTCTGGTTCTCTCTCGGATAGTATCATTCGTGATACTATCCTTCAGAGATACTTCGAGCGTAGCTCGCTTCATAGCTCGAGAAGCGACTGAGCTGGTGAACTGTGAGCGTCCAGGTTTCAGCTCCGTATGTAATGATAGATAGAAATCACTGGTTGAAAACTTTGGTTTTCAGGGACTGCGGTATAGATGACTATAGGACCCCACCAAAAATCCACGTCGCGGAATATCAATGGCTTGGGAGTGTGAGCAAGTCATTGCAGCGTATATTGCAAGAACTATATTGTCCAGTACGTACACTTGAAGCAACTTGAATTTAGAAAACTGAGAAATCTAGAGATTAAACGCAATCGCCGAGGCTTATTTATTTATTTATTCTTTATTACACCATATAAATAAGGTATAAGAGGTGGACTTAATGCAGTAATGTTGCTATATGTATAGAGATAAACGTATATATATTAAGAAGTAGGACTATCGATTATTATTATTATGTCAACAAACAAAAGAAAAGACCATGATGATTGGAAATACGTGTAGGGCTAAACGGAAAACTGTAATTCAGCTGATAAATGATTCTAATTTACTACTTGTTTCAAAATACGACTAAGGACGTCTAAAGGTGATTTATTGAATATTATGATTACAATGTAATGGATGAGAATCAAAAACGACAAAAGCAATACGTACGTAACAATACGAAGTTAATAGTCACTGGAAAAGTGATTCATTAGTTTATATTGGAATATGCATTCAATAAATGTACAATTGGAATAAACATTCAACAAACTTACAAATGGAATTTACATTCATGAAATTCCAAAAATGTTACGTTTAATTAAATAAACATATTGAATAGGTACTTATCGAAAATAAGTACTACGTTAGTAGTACTACTTTCCCGCTTTTTCGAACCTAAACTTGTATCTCTTCTCTTTGCCACGATTAGTGCAGTATCCATAATTTGCTCAAATCTGGTCGTTTTCCATGTTCAAGTTTCCTCACCGATATAAATGCAATAGTTGGACAATACAGTTCTCGGAATGTAGCCCACGGAGTGACGCGTAAGAATGGTAATATACTAAAGCAAAAAAATATCGCTGACATTATTGTTGCTGATCGTTATTCCTCAACAAGCTTTCCAGAAAGATGCAGTTTTACAGCGTGTGATTGCAACCCGTTACCAAGTAGTATTCGAATTACAATTCATATGGTACGTACTTGCATTTAGGTTCCATATCTATGAAAATTAATAACAAATTCCTTTTACACTACATAAAATAAAATCTTATTTACAAAAGTAACAATTGTGTACGTATAAAATAGAAAACACTCTTCGTCACTAACTGACAAGTTGTCAATATTGAGATGACAATTATGTAGTATGTACCTCAAGAGCTCAAGATAAAATTAACGAAGAGTTTAACATGAGGTAGTGACAGATGGCACTTAATGCCTTTTAACAAAGTAACATATTAAAACGTAACATCACGCCTGTGCTCTCCGAAGAGGTAGGCAGAGAATAGAAAACACGTGTCACCAAGTTACATATACGTCCCACTATGGAATAGGTGCTGATTGCTATTGCTATTGTCTATTGCCATAGATCGGGCACATATCAGACTCCGAGTCACTACTAGAAAATCTAAATTAGAAAAATTTAGTAGTGCCCGACCCGGGAATTGAACCCAGGACCACCCGATCGGCAGTCGCAACTTGCGACCAATAAGGCAGTCACAACCAACGAGGAACATATTACTACACTGTTATTTTACATTAAGTGGCAATACCCACAATTAGTATCGCAAATTAAAGGGTAGTGAAAAGGCGGAAGTTGAAACTCCGCCCCAAGTGTAATAAAGTCACCACTACCACAGACAGCCTATCTATGAGTACATCCTGTGCGTTTCAGAACTTAGCTCAAGCCGTTGTAGTTTTGGAATGTTTAAAAATTACAGTTTTTATTGATTTCATTTGACACGGCGGCGGTGGTAATAATAATGTCTTTGTACATATCATATAGATACTTTTTTACATCCAGACAAAGCAGATACTCATCACACAAAGTTCTGGTTAGGAAACGTACCCACTACCCCCGAGCCAGTACTTAGATTCACTCTACTGAACCAACGGTCCGTCAACCGGTGATAACCTGCGGCAGGGAGCGATTATTCAATATGATGATGGTGAGTCCTTATAACAAATTGGAAAATCTACACTTACAGTTCAAAAATCTGCCATTATTATAGTGTCAGATTTGTAAAGCATTGCATTATTATTTTACTCAGGTCATGTTCAGAAAACAAGGTAAATTGGCAATCAAAAAGTAATAGTTCCTAAAAATATATTAGTAAACAAAAGTTATTAAAACAATTATATATCTATTACCTTAATAAAAGTCACGCTTGTAGCCGGAAGGCGGGAAGGGCCAGAATCTATAGAAATAAAATTGAACTTACAATTATTTTTACTGCAACGTTGGTCGTGTTGGTTCCAAATGAGACTGCCGATCGAAAGGTACATAAATATCTTAACGCTAAGTTCCTTACGAGCTAGGCAAGTCGAAACTCGAAATGTTCTGGATTCTAATCCCGGGTCGGGCACTATTGGATTTCTCAAGTTAGATTTTCTAGTTGTGGCTCCAAGTGCATATATACCCGGTATATGGCAGTAGTCTCATCACTCCATAAATGAACATAAAAGTTACTGGTGAAACGTGAAGTGTGGTACACTCCTCCGCCTCCTTCTTAGGGGACTACAGGCGTTATGTTACGTTAACTTTATTCTCTCAAGACACCCATAGAAAAAAAGGTACACATTAATGTACAAGAGTGTTGTAATTTATCATAACTTATTCTAACATACCTAATTACTTATTTATAAAAGTAAATCCAACTGTTTAATGGCTGAATAAAATAACAGTAAATGTTTCATTATTAATTTATTAAACACTACTTTTTGACTTTCTTGAAAAAATTAACAATTCGTTGTCGTAAAGATACTGAAGACCCGATTGCCTTTAGCACCAACTCTTTTGTGCAGATATGGTGCAGAGGTCCAAAAGCCAGTGCTACCACAGTACAAGCTAGACATATAACATTGTAAGGCATGCTGAAATCTGGTGTTGGTAATGACACCATTCCTCCATTGGTACGGAAAACTGCTGGATACCCTGCCACAAACAAAATTAACAAGATTAGTAATAATTATTGAAAGACAGATAATATAGCTCAATAATAGACCGGTATAAATTCAGCTTCACACTTCGGGGATCCTAGTTTCACAGTGGAAGACATGTCTGATGACATTCTTAAAATTAAAAAAAAGTAACTTCACGCCTGTAATCCCCGAAGAAGTAGGCAGAGGAATGCAAAACACTCCCACGTTTCACCAGTTACTTTTAAGTCCCACAATGGAATAGGTGGTGAGCCTATTGCCATATACTGGGCACATATCCAGACTCCGAGCCACTACTAGAAAATCAAAATTAGAAAATTTTTAGTAGTGCCCGACCCAGGAATCGATCCCAGGACCTCCCGTTCGGCAGTCGCACTTGCAAGCAACGGGGCAGTCACTATCTAAATATTGCTTAAAATAAATACTATGGTAAAATACACCTATTATAACCACTTAGCAGCACCAGCTGTGGGCACTATAGATATAATGGGAAAGATATATGGGGAAATAATATCTAACAAAACAAACTTAACTGTGAACAATCCATTATTTATATAATGTAACATCACACATGTAATTCCTGAAGAGGTAGGTATATGGGTATATTACACTCCCATGTTTCTCCATTTATGTCCCAGTATTAAATTACATATTCAGACTCCAAGCTTCTACTAGAAAATCATAGTTTTAGAAATATCCAACCCAAGACCTCTCGATCGGCAGTCGCGTTTGCAATCAACACAACCAACGAGGCAGTCAAGTACATCACTTATATGATGGCGTGTGTGCTTTTTCAGAGATTACAAAGAACAGAAAATGGGAAGACATTGGGACTGGACCCGTTCTCGGACAACGATGATGATCTGGAAATGCGGGCAAAGAAATTCGAGCAGAAATATGTAAGGATTTTTTCTTGTAATAAAATAAACAGTTCCATTCATAAACTGTACATTGCAATTCATTGTATGGAAAGCAACCAATCATGATGACAGACTTCATAGTGTTATTTGGGTACTAAAATCTTTATACACATATTTATCATCTATCTACATCTCATTCTCTGAGTTTTTCTTCAAACTATTTGTTATATACTTTGAAGACTGAAGTGCATCTTAGCCACTTAATTAGATATATACATGTTGTTCATAATATTTATAAATAATTTATTGTCCAAAGACAACCATATATTTATGTATATATTTTCAGATTGAAAGAAATACACTTTTAGATATGGTCTAGTTAGTACATATACAATAGATATATTTTGTCCATTTGAGAAATGGTGATCAAGATTTTTTATAAGTGAATGATTAATAGTTGTTTCGGATTCAATTTCAGGGAGGCAAAAGCACGTACGGCAAGAAAGGTAGGTCGAAGGGTGAATATTTCGCGGACATCGGCGCCGGCTACGACGAGAATGACCCCTTCATCGACAATACCGATGGCGTAAGATGATTTTTGTTTGTAATATTATATAGCTGATTTTCATGATTGTTGTGTGGAACAGACATCTAGGCCACTTCATGATACATGATAAGTGGTCACTGTTGTCTATGGGTATGCGGAAAATATTAGGATTGGTCTATGCAATGCTAGCTTTAAAGCAGGGTTCTCCTTGAGCGGATGTTAAGTGTCGGGTTAATATACATAATAATACATTAATATCATATTTTGTACTCGATAAGTTATCCGGGAATCCGCTTTGAACAACGATATTCTTTCTTTCCAGTACGACGAGATGGTGCCTCCGGAGTGCGACACGATCTACGGTGGATTCTACATCAACTGCGGTTCGTTGGAGTTTAAAACTGTGCCGGACGACCAGAACACCATGTCGGATGCTGAAATGCCCGGGAATAAGAGAAATAAGGTGTGTAGCTATGATGTTACGTTAATATTGCTTGCATTGGATTAAGTAAACAGAAAAGGAATATTGCGCGAGAAAAAATTAACTCTTTCACTGTAGCGCTTCAAACAACCAGAGTAACGGGACGGGCATTTCCTTAACATGGCATGCTTGGACATTTACATACTTATGTATGTATGTGTACAACGTGAAGTCTTTCACCATACAAGTCTGGTTCTGTCTTTGGGAATATATATCGAAGATTAAAAAACATCTTAAAATATTAAGGTGAGGGCATAAACTCTCTTGAGTTCATATACTGTATTATCTTTGACATTCATGACAGAAGTGTGGTTTGCAGATCAACAAAATTGTCATAAATAATTGTAATATTGTATTGTCATAGTAACAGCCAATTTTTTGTTTACTACAGCGGCGTATGTCGTCCAGCAGCAGCGAAGAGGAGTCGTCGGACAGCTCTTCGGACTCGGACAGCCACGACGCTAAGGACCCCTCGGCGATCACCAACGCAACGGTCGACTCGCACAAGACTGAACACAGGAAAAAGGTATGCTTTAATAATGATAAATATTATTAATTTTTGCCATTATAGTTTCCTATGTGGTAGAGTAAATTGGTATATATGTAAGACTTATTTAAGATGCAATTGCTTAATATTAAATGGTTGGTTACATATTCACAGAAAAACAAAAAGATTGATGAAAAGAAGGCAAAGAAGATTAGAAGAACAGACTCGTCAGCTGCCACGTCAGGGAAGCAGACCTCGGATGGTAGGGTTGTTTTATTGTTCTTTCAAAAAGTTTTCTTGCTAATTTTATACTAACGTATAATAATAACGTTTTATACTAAAGTTGCCATTTGGTCAAACCCGACATTGTGTAAAGTACTATTTTTTTTTTTACATAAAGATAAAATAACCTGTTGCAATTGTCATAGTTAAAACATGTAAGGTTTTTAAACCAATATTCCATTCATAGAACCAAATAGAATCCATAGAACTCAAACGGATTTTATCTCGTAACAGTTAAAGAATTCGTTCTCGCCCAATAGCCATTTAAATTTTATTTCAGACAATGCACACCACGGCGACGGCGAGAGCGCAGACTCCAGAACCTCACAGTCGGACTCTTTGACATCGAAACCAGCACCCAGTTCCGAGAACGCCATCACATCGGATAGTTCACGGTAAGCGGCATTAGTCCATGAACTTCCACAATCATTGCATGTACCATGAATAATATTTCAGAATAATAACTAGTTTCAGTATTATCCAATGTCCTACTTCAAGAACTCGCTGTAATAGCAGCGAGGTCGTGGCGGACTTTTATTTTCGGTGGATTATTGTTTCCTCATGTTGGGTACCGTACAGCCCTGAGTGCAACAATATCTCAATTTTTACATACCTTATGTACTACTTACTACATCAATACTGCAATCATTCGAGTTCTTCATTATTACGAAAAAATAATTTATTCCACAGTGAACATTAAATATTTTTTCTATATATAGTAATGAATTCGTACACATTTTGTACAGATTTTGTATTACACTTGTACAGAGATGCAGAACCAAAAGTGGAAGTTAAATTGCCAGCTCCGATCACGCAGTTCCTTGAAGAATTGGAGGCAACTGTCGGCCGTCAACTTTTGGATACACCCAACATCTCTACTGAAGAATTGAGGGCCCGAAATGAGCCTGCTGTTTTAAGGTAGGTGTCATAAAATTGTATGGACTTAATTGTTTGTATATTATAGTGTTATATGGATCCACTGGATTACAGGTTTATTTGTGCTAAGTGGATGTATTGGATACTGATTCTTGTATAATCCTGGGATTATAGACATTATTTATTATATGTGCACTTGTGTTTTTTTTGGTAAAAAATGTATATTTGTATTAAATTTATCGAATGTAGGATACTTAATGCCCATAATGCATATACTTAATGTTATGTAATATTATATTATTGTAATTTAATCTATACATATATAATTATTACCTGTAATGTAAGATTATGTGTACATTTGTCTACATGGTATGGCAAATGTTTTTTGGTACCAAATTACATTCAATTCAACATGCTAATATATCACACATAAATAGGCTCAACTAGGAGACCTGTGATAATGATTATAACTAAATCACTTATCCTTCATCCCAAAGTACGTAAATTCACATATTTGAGACCAGTATTAAACAGAGCCCATTGAAAAGTCTACTTAATCTCCGTTAGCAATATTGCGTTGCTTTGATTGAATATGTTCGATGTCTGCGGTGATGTTCCAGAATAGAGCGGCTAGTGTC
>DWFO01002902.1:0-13041 GCA_018246595.1 Mimoniades nurscia nurscia | reverse complement strand
ACCCGCGGCGCAACAGTCAGGTTCACTAACCACTGCACCAACGGGCCAGTCAAATATTTTAAATAAGTAAAGTTCTGGTACGATATGACAATAAAACAATATATTTTATTAATAATTCTCTTCATTTTTGCTGATATAACTTTCACATTAAAATACAAGAGAATATCAAAACATATATATGTAGGTATACGTATATAAACGCATATACGGGTATAATCTTGGTATGTCTGTAAAGGATCTGTTCACTAATATAGGTCGCGTTTGCTCCTAACGTTAACGCTAAATGGCTGATTGAGAAACACGTGCTGCCGTTCTTCAGACAGAAAGAAGCAAACTTGTTAAATAAAATGAATTTGTAAGCAAAACGAGTTTTATTACTTAAATAGACTCGACTGTCGCGTTGGTCGAGTGGATGAAAGCGCGACTGTCGATCTAGAGTTCCTGGGTTCGATCCCCACGTCGGCTACTATAGGAGTTTTTTATCTTAAAACTTCCAGTAGTGGTGGATTTGTACCCGGAGTAGACACTAGGGTCATTGCCTAGATTGTAAAAAAATTAAACACGTGAAATACAATTTGTCAGGCAGATCGGGTGAATGAATGACTCTCCTCTGCCTACCCCTTCAGGGAGTATAGGTGTGAAAAAATATATCTTCTTACTATTAAGTTTTTTTCAAGTTACTATACATTAACAGATATTATATAAAATATAATATAATACACACATATGTATATGTATTAAATCAAATTACTTTTATATTCGTTCCTATACCTACTGTTAATAGATAAACAAAAGTACAGCAAGAAATTGATGGCAACATATTAATAAGATTTTTTTCTTGTATGAAGAACATGTGTACGTACTAAAGGGATATAAAGTAAATTTGTATACATAATATATAATTACGTAAAATAAATTCTTTGAGACACTTAAAAAAATCCATTATAATATTTTCTATAGATTTTTGTAATTCATTTTATATAATACGATATATGTAATAAAGTGTAAAAACACATCCGTGACTTGTGTATTATGTTATCAATGTCATTGAGTACCTAAGTGTTGATAGGCAAATATAAATAATTACTGTGTCTCTTAGTAAAACTGTAAATACATAGTAAAATAAAAAGTAAATGTAGTAAAAAGCAACCATTATTTAATTAAATAATACATTTAAAAAAAAAAGAAAAAATTATATTGTTTTTTGGTGCTGATTAAATTTCCATTGAAAAATGTTCATTAAAATTTTGTATTATTGTACAAAAAAATTGTGAAATTTATTTTTATTCAATGTTTTTTATACGAACGTATTGCAGGACGCGTCACGAGATTTAATTTTACCGCTCGTCACACGATGGCGTAACCTTCGCTCACCGACTCATGTTCCGATGTTTCTTTCCTTGTCATCCTTACATGCCGTATATAGCGTTGTTCTTCACGCACGCAAAATTTAATAAAAATATTGCAAAATTTTTGCTCTTTTATTGTTTCAAAAAAAACTTGTGGCCATTACAATTGATTTTTATTATGGAGATGTTCCAATAAAATGTATAGTTTAAGAAATATAAACGTTTTTCCTGAATCACGCTATCGAAGTTTTTTAGTTCTGCGGGATATATACAATCGCGTCGCCCTCGCTATCGGGGAGTCCGTTTCTACGCAGGAAGACAGTTGTGGGGACGGAGCTGTTCTAATTCCGTCCCTCTTGCACGCAAGTAGCTTAATGGGTGTACGGCTATTGCGCATGTTCTCAGTTGATGCCTCGGGCTTGGTGTTACCCGAACTCAATGTCATGAGACGGTTCCGACCTATTATTAGTGGTCAGTCAGTTCGACCTATTCAGTGGTCAGTCAATGTGAATTTCCGGGAGTCACCCGGCGATCGGTAAACCCGGGACTCCTTCAGTCACACAACGAGGTAACGGTCCTCAACCCCACTGCGTAGAACCCTTGACTCCCTTTTTGTTTTTTCACGTAATTAAAACCTTTAATTAAATCCATTGTTTTTCAGCTGAGGAGAATTCATTCCCGAAAATTAATAATAAAGAGATTCGTTACTGTTTTAAGTTTTATAGTAATCAGCTTTATAACCTTTAACTAATTAATGTTAGAGTACCTTAACAGCGTAGAATGTGATAATGCAGGATAATCGTCGTGTGGTAAGCAGTAACAACAGTCCTAAGGGCGTTTGACTTGATTGATCGTCAGTTGGATTAATTGAGTTGTTGAGTTTCAGAATTGAATAGGGTTAATGTTTTTTATTGTTTGAAATAACATTAATTCTAATATTATAACAAATTGTAAATTTTTTCTTGAGATTTTAATATTATAATTAATATTCGATATTCGATATTCATAATTATAAGTAGAAAATGGACGATAAAATACGGATATTGTTATACTGTCGATTTTTGGAGGAATTGTTTTCATTGTTATATTAGATCAATAATCATTTTAATACTATTCATTTAATATTTAGTTATTTACGAAAGTGTCCTTTAACGTTACTTTAACCATTAAGTTACTTAAACGTTTCAATGATTAACTTGCAATAACATAAATTTTATGAGATAGAAAGATTTTTTTAATTACATTCGTAAAAGACTGACTTAAAGTAAATATAACTAAGCATGGGATAACATGACTAAATATAAATTTATTTTATAATGTATTTATGTTATGCATTTATTTTATAAACGTATAATTGATTAATTCTACCTTATATGTAGATTCCGAGCCCCTACTAGAAAATCTATGTTAGAAAAATCAATTAGTGCACGAACCAGGACTTGAACCCAGGACCTCTCTGTGCGGCAGTCGTGTTAGCAACCGACACGACTAACGAGCCAGTCACTAAGCAAAATCAACTTAGTGGCCGAATATTTTACTACTTTGAAATGATACTTTACCATCCACTATGTGCAAAATAGGCATTTGATTAAATTGATTTGTTCGTTAAATATAACATCACAGCACTGTACAATTCAATAAGTGTAAATTTTTTATCACTTTCATTTCAAGTTTTTCATTCAAAACAGACACAAAAAAGAATCAGCTGTTCCTCCCATTGTAGAGCAATGTTCTCTTTACCTGCGTACAATGGAGTATGATGATGACATATGGACAACTAGTACGTACCTACGTAGCAACTAGCAACTACGACCCGCCGCGCCCGCCGCGCCCGCCGCGCCCGCCGCGCCCGCCGCGCCCGCCGGCGTTCGCCCTCCTTTCAAAGGCCTACGTAGTATTTCCTACACCATAACCAATAATTCGGTCAAATAATTTGTTTAATGTAAATCAACGTCTTAAAAAACAATACAAATATAATAATACATTTTGTGCTTAAATTATTTGCGACGATGGAGTGATCTAACTGGTGTTTATATTTTATACCCGAGTACATATAGATTATCTACGCAAGGTAGCCACCCCGGGAGTTCATTGATCGCAGCCATTGTGTGCGCGCGCGTCGCCAGCTGCGAGCCGCCACCCTTGCGTTGGGGAGGCAGATGGCGGATTTTGAAAGAGTTTTTTTTAATATATAACTTATCTGAAATTTTGCGTCATGCATGATATTAGCTTAAATGATTTTTTCCATTTCTGATATGGTGCTAAATATCGTCGCATAGTAAACAATAATGTGAAGAAATTAAAAACACTGTTAATACTCATTGCCAATGATTTTTTCGAATGCAGAACAAGATTGTGGGGAAGGATGTCTAATTAACTTCATTAAACACAGGCTCCAGTAAACATGGTGTCGAGCAGACGAATTGTCATGTGGTTTGATCAGGTATCATGTGATTATCTAATAGGTACATATATATTTAATTAACATAGTTCAATATGTTACCGACTTCAAATTTCAAGAGCTAGGATTAGCTAATACAAGGTTCATAGGATTCATGATAAAGGTCTCAGGCAAATAAAATCCGTTAATGAAGATAGCAACTGACACAGTATGTTACAGATAGTAACTAAATGACAATATGCTTAATCGGAGTAAAGTAAACAAACGATTTCGTGTTGAGCGTGCGAGTCCATCTCCCGCCGTATTAATATTGAATGAAAGAATGAAATAGCAGCGTTCGCCCTCACACGATTCCGCTCACGTTCGTTCGGTCGCCTTCATGATCAACTGATGTGCGTGTATTTTAATCGGAAGATTTTCGTAATCGACGACATACCTACTTATAAATTTGTTTAACATACGCGGCTATTGCAGTCAATAGTCGATTGCGCATAGGCCTCCCTGAGGCGTGATGCCCGTAATCCTCACTCTGGGCGAGCGCGTTGGGGATCGCAGAGCACAGCGTCGCGCACCGGCCGCGCCGTTCTCCAGAGGCGGCCACGCACTGAGCCGTGCTTACACCGCGCCATGCCGCGATGTGTCAGCGCCGGGTTTAGCCGCCTCTTACGACACCCTGTATCCCGGCTGTTGATGTTTTCTTTATTGATATCACTGTTATCAGTGAATAAGGGTAGAAAGACGAGCTGAGAGTGACTATAGCAAGTTCCACCGGGGTAGCATGTCGCGAAGCAGGAAGCAGCGAGTGCGAGTGCGCGGCGGGAAACGCATTGTTCTAGCGCGGTGTGTGCCGCCGCGCCGCCGCCCGCTTCCTCCGCTGCCCGCTGTTGACGTACCTAGCAATTCTTATTTGAGAAAACTCTTCCGCATATACGTAGACACGTACAAGTACATAAATAATAAATACAATTAGCGGTTTGTTGCGAGTGGTACGGTATGCCGACGGTCTCGTCCGTGGTGTGGTTGCAGGCGTGACTGCTGATCGAGAAGGTCGGGTTGCCGTTCACGCGTCGGCTACTATTAAATTTTACTACCTTAGATTTTCTAGTTGAAATTTGTGGTTGTGGGTCGGAGTCTGAATTTGTATGCGACGTATGGCAATAGGCTAGCCTCCTGGTACTAGGTACACTCCGATGCTCAACTCTTCGGGGATTACAGGGGTGATGCTAAATACTAAGTCATTTACTATTTAAATTTTTTTATTTAAAAATATTGTAACATGACGCCTGTAATCCCCGAAGAGGTAGGCAAATGAATGTAGAACACTGCCACGTTCCACTAGTTACTTTTACGTCCCACTATGTAATACGTAATGAGCCTACTGCCATACACCGGGCACATCCAGACTCCGAGCCACTACTAGAAAATCTAAATTATAAAATCTATTCTTTGAACCCGAGACCTTACAACAAGGGTTGCACAACCAACAGTTAATGTAAAAAAAATGTCTCACACGATGTCTTTGTAATTAAAATACCCAATGAGGGCATTCGTGACACGAAATATAATTCATTAACACAAAAAGTAACGGAAATTATGTATGTGTGATTTTTTCAAAAGTCAACGGGATAATTTGATTAACGGAATACAGTAAATATACCAAAATGTGTTTCGTAATCAGGATGTATTTAGAAAAATAACCCATAAATCAACGAAGTTAAATTTTAGTGTATTATTATTAACCATAACGTTATCTAAGACGTGTGAGGACAGCCACCCAGCACTCGGACCGCGTGGCAATTCTCGTTAAATTTAACCCCTGCTATTCTGTGAGAAGACCCATATCCAATATACATAGAAACGATAAAGTGGTAAAACATGTTAAGCGTGTAAACCCTGGCTGCCTTATAGTCCACAGCGTAGGCGGCGCAGAGGCCGTGCTCTGGATTCCCCAAACCTCATGCCCGGATTGAGGATTATAGGCAAGAACCTCTCAGGGGAAACCAGTCCAGTAGTCAACTGACTTTTTATTGTCTTCATAATACAAAATTATGTATATTATTTTTGACATAAACATAATTTGTGTAATACTGTCAATTATATTTACGGTATATCTGATCTTTCGTGTACAAAAAAACCAGCCGTTTTAAATTTAATAGAATAAATGTAATATATCTCCAAGTACGATTAAAGGGGTTGATGATTACAGTAGCTATCTCCATCGCCTCATTAGCCGGGACCTGTGGGTAGTTAACGTAAAAGTTAACGGCAAATCCCATTATCCCGTCTGGATAGCATAATCCTGGCTATAACACGTGCTTTTGGACTCACCCGTACTCATAACGCAGAATTAATTCGCGTAAACCAACATGGAACATGGAACGACAATGCTAAGTAATTTCAAGTGCCTACTTAAGCTAAGTTATGTGTAATGTAGGTGGTCTTGTTTAAGGACTTAATAATTAATTTGTATTTTCTTTTTATTTTCATAATGTATATAAAGGATATTTACATCTAAAAGAAAGTGCTGAGTTTTTGATCCCACTTAGTTCTAAAACAATCAATGTATGCGTGGCGTTATTGGTTTTGATAATTTAAACATTACTGTCATATAAACTGTCATTTCTATTAAAATAGTTTTGTTTGTTTCACGAAGACATTATTGAAATCGTTTGAATACAACATTAACATATCACGATTTATTGTAATTTATGCAATTTGTAACTCTAACCATAAGTAGCTCGGCCAGATTTACAGCATTCAAAATTTGCGGGTACACTTAGCCCAAATGAAAGTTGGCCACAGAACACAGAATAGGAAACCAGGCATTCATCATGTTTAGTCTTGGAACAGTTTAAGCTCGTGTCAAAGCTGTACTTGGCATTCAATGGCGGACCGGAAGTGCCAGCGGCTAGGGATTTGCGGATTATAGCAGCCCGCGCTATATTAGGTATACCCATTATGCCGCAACGGTTATAGTACGGAGTACACATCGCTAATATATGCGAAATGCTAATTTTTCGCAATGAAAGACTTAGTGAAGTGTGTGCGAAGCGTTCGGAACTTAAGCCAAGTCTAGCATTATAATTATGTCGACAGAGACGTGGTAAAAATTTCAGTATTTCGTACACCTCTATAACCTTTAAGAACATTATACATTGCAGTGTTCTTTTTATTATTTGAATATGAATGACATTGAAATATAAGTAATAAATGCTACGAAAAATTCATAATGAAAATATTATTTGCTTTAAATATGTATTTTAACGAATAATTAGTGATACGAATTAATACTTCAGCCCATCACTGAACCGGTTTTGAGTAGCTCTTAACACCTTGGACAAAGTTATCGTCCGTCAGTTGATAACACTCTCTACTCTTTACTTACCAGGACTCTTTGAATACGTTTCCGCCAAACGTCTAAAACTCTGTAAAATACTGCCAAGTTAGCGATTGCTTGAAATCTCATAAACAATATGAACGATTTAATGAAAGTACTATTAATTAATTTTAACACCCGACCAATATATTACACATGCAAAAATAAAATAAACTAATAATGATATTAGTTTATTTTATTTTAGTATGAACTAAACAGCTTATTGCGGTTGTAAATTTATTCACGGAAATAGACGTTTTAAAATGCACGTAACTAAGAAGCGTTAAGTCGAAATACAATGATAATGTTTAATTATTTACTGAGCTCAGTTATCATGCAGCAAGATGGTAATTACACATGGTAAATTCATATTTATTATCACTTGATAACCATCAGAAAATTAGTGGTAAGCTCTTAAGGTAAGTATAATATTAAATAAAATTAGCGATAAAACGGATATTAAATATCTAATTAAAAGGACATTAAAGACTGAACTTGGCGGTAACGTTTCTCATGTTATTTGCAATTATTATTTTTTTGATGCATACGATTGAAATAAATATAATTAAGAAATAAGTGTAACTATATACCAGTAGATGCCTGCTAAAATTACCAATAAGTAAAACTCACTAATGAAAAAAATAATCAAAACATGAGTTGTTTATATGTACTCGTATAAAGTACATTAGAAGGCGTATCATATATTTTTTATTATTACTTAATATTATAATAAGAAACTAATCTATTAACTTTTTTCACATACCTAATTAAACAATTAAAATTCAAATTTAAATTGGGCTGCAACCAAACTATGACGCATTACACCGCACGGCCGTAGTGTTAATAAATTTAAACCTTTTATGGGCGAAATCCCCTTACAATAGGGCTATGTCCAGCAGTGGAGTGAGACTGGCTAACAATAATTATGATCATACGGTAAACTGTGTAACCTTTCACACAGGCTACTCATGACAATAATTAACGGCAACTATGGGGCCAATGTAGAATTCTAATGTAGTTATGAACTAACATTGTGGCATCAACTTACAGCTGTTACTCCATTAGAATACACAGAGTTCAAACTATTATGCTGTATACACATCGTTGTATACTTATAGTAATGAAGGGAATTCGTTTCCTCGCATAACTGTCGCGACACTAATTCCACAAACTGCCACAAATTCTATCGTACCATTTGAACGTCACTAATCCTTTGCAAAGCCGCTGTAAAAATAGAATTGGAATTATTCTAATGGAAATTTCTAGGCGGACTAACGGCTTATCGTATTGTACAAAGGAGACAAATAATACGTCCATGCGTGAAAGGTACAATTGTAAGCAACCCTCATTGGACGCTCGCATAATTTGAGCAGCGCTTTGGTAATTTATGATTCTCCCCTCACCCGCGCAATCTGCGAATACCATACCGAGTACCGACCCTATGCGGTCCACATTTTATTAAATTCCCCACAGTTGACATTCAAAACGCCCGCGTTCTCCCCCACTGTACAACTGTTAACACCACTGCATAGCGAATCTGCAAATTGTTCCCGCTCGCCATCTCATAACTGTGATAATAAAGTGAAAATTTGTAATTGCATTTGGATATCGAAGTGTGAAACTTAATAACACTTAACTTAATAACTAAAAACTTAATTTAACTAATGAATAAAATAAATTTAACTAATGAATTAAAATAGGTGTGATTTTATGTTAGGTATGTTAAGTTTCACACGAAAAGTGCGAGCGCCAATTGACGTATTAAAATGACTAGTTATTTAATTTAGAAGTGCCTGCCTCTTCGGGGATTACAGGCGTGATGTTACGTTTAGGGCTAATTAATTAAGAACATTATAGAAAGTTTCAAGGTGTGCAGATGTCCTCACCACGTTTTGCTTGACTATTAAGACAAGCGATATTTCATATTGCAACGCACATAATTTCGTAAGGAAACATTTGAACTATGAACCCCGGAGTCACAAATTGAATTTTAAATACTTACCATATCATTGCTACCAGTATTAAATTAAATTAAAATAATAATGATGTTGAGGCTCTTACTAAATTACAATGCAATCCGTACCCAAGTAAGAAAGGACCGAAATAACAACGTAACATCGTGCCTTTATCTCCCCGAGGCAAAGGCAGCGAAGTGAATTACGTTCCTAAGTTTTACGAGTTATGTTATGTGACTCGTCATACAATATGTATGTGTGGAATGTATTGCCATACACCGGACACTAATCCATACTCCGAGCCACTACTAGGATTTGTTTTATTTTTACATATGCTTTATTTTACATCTATTACCACATTACAGCACGTCTGTTTTCCCCGATGGGGTAGCCATAGTAGTCTAGTACATTTAATCAGTAACCATTACGTGTCCCATGGAATAGAGGATGACCATATTGCCATAAACCAGACATAAATCCATACCCCGAGCTACTCTGTTACCATTTCACATTATTTATCTCCGGTACTGTGGAGGTTTACTCAAACAAGGCACGTAACTAACAAGACAGACGTTCCAGACATAATAATCGAAAACACGACTTGTATCTAGCCGAAACGTAGACAGCCTGGAACGGTCTCATAAATAGCTTCCTAACCACAATTTGGTGTTGGCACGAACTCACTCAGATTGGTCGTATTCTTTCCAGGCGTCCTGTCGCATAATGGTCTTGCAAGTTAATAAAACGACCCGGAATTTATAGTGCACAATGTAATTCTGCCGTCGTCGGGGTGCAATGTTGGCCCCTTTTTAAATAATCTCAGTGAAGTTAGTCGATAAATAAGACGCATGTAATTGCTCTGGCTGTCATACTGTTGGGAGGAATAATGATGAAAGTTGTATACATATGTTGAGTAACAGATCGTTTATGAACTGCAAACATTCTAGAACTATAAACGCTTTAGAAGAAATTATATTATTTCAGCCAATTCGTAGTAGTAATAATTCGTAGTAGAGGAGTATTCAAGGCATCCTATTGCTATAGAACAGATTTAAGCCCAGCTGTGGGACGTAAATAAGGATAGTTATAATACATATAACAATGTGATAAAATGTGTATAATCTCTTGTTTATTGTCTTAACATTTGTTGGAAGCCGTAAATGAAGACACAGTTTAACAAAACGCCCCATTCTCTTACAATTTCACTGCCTTGGCATAGCCGTATCACAAATGCATGTCTCAAATTTATAGTTGGTTAAAATTTTTGCTTTGTTTTCAGACCGGACTGCTTTTTCGTTTTATTTAATCCATTTAATGTCAAAGGGAAACTTTTGTTAAGATCTTAATTCCAACTGAGCTATTTTGTAGTCAAGTTACGGGTATACATTTGAAATAAAACTTATGTTTGCATTTTGTACTTAGGTTTCACGTAGAAACCATTGAGTGTTAGAGTTCAGTTTAGTCATGCACTTCAGTTAAGAATTCAGTTTGGACGATCCAACTTACACGTCCCACATCTACTTATCATTATTACGAACCGTTTTTATTATACTACTGCTGAGCATATAATCTCTTCTTAAAATCGAAACCTTAATGCAAATATTACATATGACTACTACTCAAGGTACTACTTGTATATTTAAAACAATTCAACATTATAATTGATCACGATTCAAGATACCTCGCTACACTGACAAATTAATAGCAGCCATCAATTATCGGACATCAGTGTGTATCGCGACGCAATACTTGCGTTCCGTTAACATCGCATTATATACATATATTCAGTAAACCACAATTATATAAACCACCTGTCTCACTGCGACTGACTATAGTGAAACATATTCATAATAGCAGATGTTTTAATTGACGTTGTATATCTTTATGTTTTTATTAGGGCTATTGTTGCAAATCAATATTGTCCTTGTAATACTATCACGCCAAGTCGCTTACGGCGTAAGCAGAGAGCACCGCGTGTCAAATATCTATATCCTTACAGGCCTGACGTATATCTACATACTTGCATTATTCACTTCACACACTCACACCATCTGAGTATAATACTTGTAAATAATTGCAACAAACTGAAATTCATTACGACGGTTATGAAACGTAATAAATCAGACGGACACTTCATTTTCCGTATCTACGGTTATTTACTTAATATTACACAGTTACGATCAAATGCAAACAACTCTACTTCCCAGTTGATATTCGAGCTCTACACTCAATCATGATAACTTATATAAATTGTGTAGAGCCAAAGAAATGCCCACAGAGAGCAACAATAGAGCCGTAAGAGCAAGAAATATGAACAATAGAACCGGTTCGACTGATTAATTTTGAACAATCAAACGACAAATTAATTCATTAATATATTATATGTATAATATTTTTAGGAATTATTTTACATGACATCACCAATTTGCTCCTGAATGAAATTTTATTTTACTTGTTAACATAGAATAGTATAAAAATTGTATAGGTAATAATATTTATAATGTGATTGAAACCATAATTTAATTTATGTAATGTAAATTATAATGTAATTTTATACCACTAACACATTAGGCTAAGTACCTGTTGTAATGTTAGTTATGTATGAAGTAATAAATAAATAAAAAATAAAAAAAATTAAATAGTCTTAATACGTTACAGATGAAGTTACAATATATGAATATTTTGTGCTATAAGATATGTATATTATAGCAAATTACCACGGACGGTAGCGATGCTATAATTTATATATTATTGAGGCCGTTGTAGCGCAGTACTATGTCTTGCTATACCATCACATGTATGCATGTCATGCTATATGTTCACATAATATAACGATGTATTAAATAAATATATACTATAGCTACGTGTGCGGTCAGTATAGAAAGTATATTGTAACTGTAATATACATAATTATTTATTAGTTCTACGAAGTTCGCATTCCCACGGCGTTTACCCACTTCAAGTGCAATCAATTACACCCCTTATTCAACAGTGATAACGGGCATAATACTCTACGACGAAATCGTTATCCACGACATATATATACATATATCGTAGCACCGTGTGTGACGTCCGCTATGGTGATCGCTAATAGTTCATTGCAGTGAATACGATAATTGACACACACTAGCGCGAGCCATTAATCTCTGGTCTCAAGTATAAAGATAGAGATCGCGGTGTAATAACACGGTTTGGTTGGAAACAAGTTCTAAATGTCCAGTTTAGTGCTGGGCTCGTTGATATCTATTTGCTTTGTATTGAGTGAGGTGTTTAGTTCTTTGCTACGTGTCGGGAAAAGGAGAAAATTGGATCAATTTAAATGTAGGAAAACATAACATCACGCCCGTAAATCCCAAAGAGGTAGGCAGAGAAGTTAAATACACTCCCACGTTTCACCATTTACGTTTACGTCCCGTTATGGATTAGGGGATGAACTGGGTATTGCCTTACACAAACATTGAAAGCTTTAACCCAGAAAGCTCCAATATACATATTTGCTGGACCCGGCATTTGAATTACAACCGCCCTATCAAATTACCTTTAATAATACCTTTAATTTCAAATAATTACTGGATATTATACTTGTGATTCGTATAGTTAAAATGTTATGAAATACGTACAATTATCAAAGACATGATCTAGAAAAATACTATCACAACCTTTATACATATATCAATATACGTGCTAAATAACTATATTGTAAAACTATTTCAGGTTGTATAATTTAAAAAGGAATTGTAAATGTATCATTTAACTGTTGATATTTTTTATAACGTATAATACAACCCCCAAAACATACTATTACCTGTACTCTGGTTGCGTTTGACACCCACACACACACATACATAATCAAACAAGATATCGTATCTACATTCAAATTAAAATCAAATTCAAATATTATTTATTCAAAATTGGTTCATTACAACACTTTTTGTACGTCAAGATGAAACTACCACCGCT
>DWFO01002901.1:0-13044 GCA_018246595.1 Mimoniades nurscia nurscia | reverse complement strand
CCATACCACAAGCTCTGTTGATGCTTACTTTGGGATCAGATGACCGTGTGTGGAGATGTCCCAAGATATTATTATATATTATGATATATTTCGGATAATTATAATCGTAATTTTTTCGAATTTACAAAACATCGTATGCCAACCCTACCGTTAAAATTCATATTAATGCTCGCTAACAAGTACAGAGTGGGCCATTGGCGATATTGATATAAATTGATTACGACTCGTCGCGACATACATTAATATGCTCCGACGCAAATACCTTATCTATTACTTTCATTACATATAATGATAGGGATCAGTTTGTTAATCTTAAATGTTCTCGTATGATTTATGAAAGGGTAACAGGCGCCGCTTTCATGTGGGAAGCGTACTATCTGAAAGTAACACAGTTTTTAATGGTAAACGAAGTTCAAACGTGGAACGTGATAAGGGGTTTTGTGGGTTTAATATTTTACAATTATACATAATTATACTCCGTCTAGTTTTCTACTGCAGAATGTTTCATTAATGCAATTATACGAATATACGAAATTTAATATTTACGTTTCATTTTACAATATGTTTAATGTATAGGTGCTGTTATTTAGATACATCTTTAAGATAAGACTCTTACGGAATAGGCTAATGTGTAATATAATAATTTATTATGAGTTATAAATTAACAAATTATAATCTAAATTAAGGAAATAAAATATAAGTAATAAAAATGTAACATCAAACCCGTTTCCCCCGAAGAGGTAGGCGGAGTGTGGTACATTCCCAAGTTTCACCAGTTTACGTTCCACTATAGACTAGGTGATAAGTCTATTGCCATACACCAGGCATATAATCGGTCTCCGAAATACTATTAGAGAAGCCAATAGTGCAAGACCCAGGATTTGAACCTAGGATCTTTCGAGCGTACGTAATGTAATATGTAATGTTATATGTAATCAACATGACAGACGAGACAGTAACTGATGAATAGAAAGTAATTTAAATTACTCGAATAAGATGCAATTAACAAATAAAATATAATTATTTTATTCATTAATTAGTAATAATAAATTTTCAAGTATACATTCGAGTAATTGTAATGCCACATAAAGTAATAATACCAGGACACTATCACTATATACATACATATCTCTATTCCTGTTCGTATTGTAAAGTGTCGTAGTTATACACTGTATTAAAGATACAAAACCTCCGGAATCAACCATCGTCAAAACTAGAGATCTAGAGCCTGATTACATTGCGTGATAATGTAACATGTGATGGTAGAGTTTATAAGTTTTTTTGTTTCCAGTACTCACGTAATATACAGAAGTATAAACTTATACAGCTAGTATTTGTATTACACCCAAATACAGAACAATCATTCGTGCTAATCATAAATTTTATTCTGGGTGGCAATCGAACCCACAACGCCCGGCTTGACAGTCACATTCATTAACCGCTGGACCAAAGGGGCAGTTTTAGAAGCAATATGTAATCGTTAAAGATGAAAGTAAAAAACCATTTTTACTATATGAATACCGATAAGATGGAAGAAACGATGTTGAGAGTGTTCAAATTGAAGAATGTAAAATTTTCGCTTTTAGCTATAAACGCAGTAACTTTCACTAAACAACGTGGGGGTCAGTCCATTAACAGCCATATCTAATTGTTTTGATGTAAATACGTCTTTTCAAATAAGAAAACTGCAATAAAACTGAGCGGCAACAGTGTGATATATGTTTTTATTTACAAGAAGAAAGTGTATAATTCTTTGTGAAATTACTTTTGGAGGCTATGTGTGAAATGGGCTATGAAATTCAAGTTGAAGTTCCCACCGCAATGTGAAAATACGAGAATAAAGGAAATATGAAACCTTATGGTAGTTATTGATTCACGAGGTCTTTGACTTTTATGTAAGTATTCTAAAGTACTAACGACAGGTAATCTTTGATTACTTGATCTTTACAGTATAATATTTTTCGGAGTTGAATGTTTTTATTATTTCCCCACCTTCTTTTATCGTTCCACTATTGTAAATGGTTATGCACGGCAGGCCATTGTATGCCACGATGGCCAAGTGCAGGGGCATCATGATGGAATCAATGGAAATATCATGATATTATACGTGTAAATTAAATACAATACAACATGCAATGAAAATACGCAATTCGATTCCATTTAAACGCCAAGGCAACGATGATAATAGGTATCATGACCGTGGACGTCACGTGTGTGAGCCACTCAAATGGATCCTCGTTGATCTCCATAGAGTATCTGAGGCTAATAAATCAGTCATTGACCTCGTTTAGTTTCTATCAGATTGAACGGCTACGGCACCGATTGGACCTGATTCAGACGATGGTCGGTTTCGTCACCGGCGAGCGTAATTGACTGAATGAGTATTGTCCAAGTGACGTGGAGGTTACTCCAGATTGTCAGCTTAGAAAAGTAGAAATTAAATGCATGTTATTAAAATAAATCTTAATAGTATGGTTGTATAAATATGTAATAACAATAATAATTATTATATAATCTGGAAACGATTCGTTATTAGATTTCCGTTTCTTCTCGAGAAGTCTCTAAAGATAAAAGTTAAAGAATAATCTAGCACGTTTTGCGATTGCTGATTGGCAGTACGTGTATGAAATATAAACAGCTGCATGTACCTACATGCAATACAAGCCTCGCCTCGTGGATTCATCCGCCAAGAATAAAATTTTCAGTAAGTTATAAAAAGAAATTGTTTCAAATAAACGTGTTACAATAAACTTTTATTTCCATTCGTAAACTTATATGTAAATTTTCACGTTCCTAACTCCAACAATCATAAACTTTGTTACAAAGTTTCATTCTGTACCCTAATTTCTAAGAGATTAATATTTAAAAAAGACTGTTATGATACACTTTTCTTTCAACTATACGTTTTTAACAACTAGTTTTAACTATACGTGTGGAATAACCGGTCTATCTGTAGATAATCTGACCGTGATTCAGCAGATGGCAGCTTCATATGCATAACTGTGAACTCTTGGATTTCCTAGAAAAGCATGCGTTCACTGTCACAGCAAACGAAAATCTTAAATTGCACGTATTTTTGTAAAAGGACCGGCGCGAGACATAAATCGATCCCATAACCCCTTGAAGAAGCTGTATTCTTAATCCATATGTCACAGTTGCTTTATTGTTAAGCTGTGTTTTCATATTTCTCACATGACAATATCACATATACTTTAATTAGAGGTTACTTTACTAACACTTGCTATTTCAATTTCTCATGATATGCCCCAAGAGCAACGATTTTCGTGAACTAGATATTATCGTCTATTTCAATTTTGCGATAACTTTCTGTACCTACTTCTATTAACGATCCTGTAGAACATCGCGCTTGCAGCGTAAGTACTTGAATAGGCGGTGTGATTGTGAGACTCTGGCCTCTGTTTCGAACACGTCGCGGGCCCATTTATCCACCTTTAGTACTCGCCAATTTGTTACTCCACAATTTATTCCCGTACCTTCCTGTCGGTTCGGTATTCCTGCGAACAGATCTCGCGTCTATGAGACAGATCTTCAGCGTTCCAAATATTCCGTGTACTTTAGTATACTTACTATAAAATAGATGCTATTTATGTGCCTTTTTAATGGAATAATGCATGTAACATCGCGCCTGTAATCACCGAAGAGGTTAGCAGAGGAGTGTAGTACACTGACACGTTTCAACAGTTAGTTTACGTTCCACTATGCAATAGGTGGTGAAACAGTTGAGCCTATTGCTTTACTCCGAGTACATGTCCACACTTTAAGACAGTATTAGAAAATATAACTTAAAAACTCAGTGCTCAGGATTTGAACCCAGAAAATCTCGAATTACAGTCGCATTTGCAACCAATACGCCCAAAAAGGCAGTCAAATGGTATATTTGGCATTTTCATAGCATTTTTAATGTTAATGTTGTCATTTTATATCACATCTTTATATATGTATTTCATATTCTCACGTCATCTTATGGGGTAGGCAGAGACAACAGAGTGACAAATATCTTTATCCTTACACATACATAATGTAATAGTAGATGATAATGCAATAACATGATTTTGTGTGTAAAATCGATTCGCCACTTTTATTATCGAAAATTACTAAAAAATATTGCATAATAAGACCTTATGAATGCTCTCAGTACACTCACAATCCACTCTATGATCCCTTGGAGCAAAATCGTAACTCCTGACTGGGATCAGAAAAAAATTATTTCCATGATAGCTATAATAATAAACTTTTTATTGCTATTCATCCGACAAACACTTACGGTTCGGAAAAAAGTACGTTGCTGATTTGCTCCACAGGGAACGTGTAAGCTATGCAAGGTATGAAATATAAACTCAAATAAGTAATATTGAAAACATTATTGATGATTCATTGTTCATATTCATTCATTAATTCGGATAGAAAGATTCGCTTATTGTTCCTAATTTGAGGCGGAATCTGTTAAATAATTAATTTTTTTAATTTCAAATCGCTAGCGTAGTCATTTGAGTCGAATTGTGGCTTATTATTGTAGTTGCGTTAGAATTTTTAAGATTTTTCTTAAGTACTTTGACGTAATATGTGTTAAATTGTAGCTATTTATTAAAAGAGATCCGTTCCATTAATTCATAGTTCGTAGACAGTGAAACGATTGCCTCACACGAGTGGTTGCAGCATGGGATCTTCTTGTCAGTTCTGATCGGAGTCTGGCTTGATTTATGAGTCGAGGATATAAATTATAAGGTCATGTTCGGCATCCGTCATACAGACAGCTTGTAAAACTCACTATAAGTCAAACGTTTGTTCTATGTAACGAACAACATTGACGGCTCCTAATTTTCGATGCATGTCAATAGCTTTTTTGTATTGCGCGGTCGGAACATAATATATTCTCGTATGTACGAGATATGTTTGTTTATCGTATAAAGACTAGATAGTCCTGTCTGTTTCGCCAGTCGTAGAATTGAATATGTATATTCAGTTCAATATGGGTGATTAACTTTCTGACTGAGATATTCAAAATAAATCATTTAAAATATAAAAAATAGGATAGAAAACACTAAGTTTAGGAATTATATATATCTAAAAGGAGACTGAATTTGTTCAGGATACCTTATAAACATCTAATTATGTTATAATATATAACATAATATTACATAACATTATAACAACGAAACTATAAATAAACTCACGAGAAACTATTTATAAATGTATTCGGTTTGGTGAAACTTTTGGTTAAATATATATCATATGAAACCATTTGTCATTCTTTGTCTTTGCCCTAGAGATGATAATTCTATTAATATACCAGGCATTTTGATGTTTCTGTTGAAATAAATTTATCTAGCTTCTATAATGAGAATTTCGAGGTTTGTTAGACTTATTATAATTCTAGCTTCTATAATTATATCTAGCTTCTATAATTAAGAATTACGAGGTTTTTTAGACTAATTATGATTCTAAATATTAAACAAACGCCTTTACAGCGCCATGATAACGCCATTACGATTTATCCATCTCGCAATGTCGTAAGTTAGTTACCATGTTGTACTATTTGCGTAAAAAAATAACATCAATACAAGATGAGCTTAATGAGCTAACGCATACGAAACATAATGGTGTCTTGTAACATCGGTGTATCAGTAATTTATTACCAACTTCCTCGCTACTAACTGATTAAAGGGAGCTCCTTTCGTAGGCGATCTAATTACTGACAAACCGAGAACAACAATATGTAATCTGAATATTTATGAGCGTGTACCTTCACATTGCGTCCGTGGTTTTGATATAACTATAAGGACTGTTCATCTTGAACGAAAATTGACTGTGTGCAATGAATAATTTATTGTTAGCAACCGGCACTGACGTTTGCCATATTTTAATATAAATCAATCTACCATATTGTATGCAAAATGCCATTGAATGCAGTGCAAGGCGGGATCATTATTTCAATATACGGTCGTGATATTCATCACACGGCCCGTGGTTGCAGAATTTTAAACAAATCATCTTCATACGTAGCCGGTCCCGACGTGAACGGGCTCGGGCCGGCGCTGGCTTGCGGAATCGATTTTAATAATGTCCGTTTCTCGGCATTTTACTTTATTTGTTGTTATTTTTTTATGGCTACGCACGTTACAATGTTGGGTATATTTTATCGTATGTTAGGTACTTATGGAATATTTATGCTGGATGCATCATACGAATTGTACTTTGTAATATGTGAGCACGTCAATTGTAAATCGGGGTAACATTGTTATTGTAATGGGCTGCCTTTATTAATATACGTCGTTATACATAATTCTTGGCCAATGACCAATTGTGAGACAATGAAACGGCAATGCCCTAAGTAGTCGTTGATTAGGGTTGGCGTATTGAACAATTGGCATAGCTCCTTTTTATGGTCGCGGATGTTGCAGTAGGTACGATTAAATTTTATTTGTGAACGTTGCATGAGCAGGTTTGATATATTTCTAAGGCTGGAACAAAAAATGAATTAATAATTATATCGCGATTTCTTCACACACAGTATGTATTTATATTTCAAACTAGACTAAGCGTGTTCTGTGATGAACAGTCATTTAATAAACATGTAATTATAATGTTTTATGTCACCCATACACTGACTTAGCAATTTTGTTCTTCACACGAATATTGTCGAATATTCGAACCCACAACCGTTATCGAGCATTCAGGGTCAATATAGGGTCTACCGAACAGTCGTATTCTGTCCATATGGCAACAGTTAAATACCTTTCCTGTGATGTTAATACAGACATTTAAAAAAACAATTATAGACATACTTATTAAAATAAACGCGTAGGTAACAAAGTCCTACTATAGTAACAATGGCAACTATTGCAAATGTTAAATTTGTAAATTTAAAACCACATATAATTTTATTTCATGCCCTTAAATGGAAAGCAGTAGGAGTTGGTTAATTGTAACTAAATACTAATAAAATAAACTAAATACTCGTTCAACTCTTAATGTCTTGCTAGTGGGCAATAGTCTTATCGCAACTGGGGAGACCGGGTACGTAATTCAACACTGACTTTTTGGATAAACCACAGATATCAGCCACAGACTTGGAATACGCACGTTGCTGTCGAACTACGACAATACCCTCCAGCATGAAGTTACGATCTACACTAAATGATGGAGGAGATTGAAGAGGCCATTTTCCCAACAGCTGATGATGAGCATCATCTATCTATCTCAGCTATCATCAGCAGATGATAGCTGAGAATTGTATTTATATTCTGGCTAAGTCATCATCATCATCATCAGCCTGTTTCCGTCCACTGCAAGAGATAGGCCTCTCCAATGGCACGCCACTGAGCTCGATCTTCAGCTCTTTGCGTCCAACCGCTGCCAGCCACTTTACGTATATCGTCACTCCACTATCTGGCTAAATAATGACGATTAATTAAATCTCTCACTTTCATGTTTTTGTATAACATGTAAAAGTCGTCAAATTAACCCGATTCTAAAATGCCGAACTGGCGATCGTCGTTCCAACGACCGCCCCAGATAGTAGTTACAATAAATTTCTTAATAGCCTCCCGTCGTTGGATAGCGGAAATTCTAGGACAATGATGTAAATGTGATCCAATTCGGAGCAGATAATTTATCGTGCGATAAGATAATGCATTTTTATGATACCAAAAATTGTCAGCGCAAAAGCAGAATTCTTAACTTAATCTAATGTATTTTAACTTTTAATTTCTAAAGCTCTGTTTTTTATTGAAGTGAACATAAACAAAACAGTTTTAAACTGACCGAAAGACCGTCTACATAATACCATATATACATACATACATACTATGGTAAACAAGTTTTCGTTAGTTGTCAAATGTTCATTTTTCAGTTAATTATACAATTTTTATACCTGTTCGCCACTCATGTTGAAATCACTAGAACAGTTTCAAACCTCATTTAGCTTCCTTTAGATTCATTTCAATCATGCTGTTCAATTTTGTTTTGTCTTTGATAACTGGGTATCTTCTATTTCGAAACTTTCAAATGAATATGAAAATTAAATCCACTTCACAAATAGCTTAACTTATCTATGATGAAAGCAGCTAAGGTACACTAACACTGTCCCCGCCAAGGGTGGTTCACAAAAGGGGCCCAGAGCACGTCGGATACGCAAACAACTGTGATGGAATAAAATGTCTGTTTGTGTTGCAATCAATCAAACAAAGCCAGCCAGCTCCCGGCTCCAGGGCTAACTTTTCGAACGGCCTCCTATTATTTAGTATTGATTTCCCACTATTTTTATTGGCTTTCCGAACGTTTCGATGTTTACAGAGATTTGCGACGGCTCTTGGACTATGATTCGGCTTGATTGGATCGGGGATTTACTTTCGAATAAATGGTTAGGTAGTTGCTTTTTGTTATTGGTAACAATAATAAAACTTTTTTATTTCATGATCAAAGCGTTTAGTTTGTTATGTAATTCTCGAAGAGGTAGGCAGTTGAGTGTAATGCACTCCCACGTTACCTCAGCTATGTTTTTCTACGTCCCACTATGGAATCGTTGGTTAACCTATTGTAATACACGGGGCATAAATCCAGACTCCGAGACACAACTAGAAAATTTAAATTAGAAAAATCCATTAGTGCCCGATCCAGGATTCGAACCAGTTGCTCCCAATCGGCAGTGACGCTTTCAACCAACACGACCGACAAGGTAGTCAATATAACCAATATTGCATATATTTTGCAATGAACTAAAATTGAATATCTTTGGTCACATATAGAAACAGGAATACGAGTTATCCGATGATAGGCGGTTGTGGACGTATATATAGATAACTATTTTTAATGCCTTGTTTTATAATTATTCGCACATATACACGCCCTCGTGCTCTCTGCCACCCAGCAAGGGACCTGTTCCGAGGACATGATAATGATAATAAATAAGCGCTGAAAATCCATTGTCACTATTGAGAAGTATTTAAGACTATATATGTTCTTAGTAAATATGTACACCAAACCGTACAAAATAAAACTGCAACGCTAATTATCTGATTGAGTATGAGTATTCCATCAAATTTTTTAAAACTCTACAGCAAGCATCGTCGCGTTTATTATTTCTTCACATTAATTCTATCAAGACAGTAATCGCATTCCGTGGTATGAAGCGATGTGTTATTAAATGTTTCAACAACAAAAAAAATTATGTAACTACTAATTTACGCCTCAAGAGAGACGGCGCAGACAAGACTATTAATTAATGGTTTATTCATGACAACTCAATTGTACGGACTTGTCGTGAAGTTCAGAACGAGTTTTAGAAAGATACAAAATAGAGAAGTTCAACGAACTGCGAGAGACTCATCACATCCGCCGACGCTGAATCGCCTTGCACCGGACGGTAACATCTAAAGTCAATGGATCTCGCGCAATCGCATTCACCTCGTGCCCAATATCAAATCAGCGATATGACAATTGAAGAACAAAAGCACGGTGTACCTTCAGGTATTTTTTATCAAATACAGTTAAATTATCATTTAATTTGAATACATACAAAATTCCAGTCAATTAAATTATTTTAGAATTGAATATTTTTCAATTTTTTTTTTGTTATCATCTCCATATACTCCGTCTTTATACTGACGCTTACCTACTTACCTTACGCAAAAAAATATGACTATGTAGGTATAGAATGATTTTCCCTAGTTTTATCTTTTGATTGTCATTTAAAATCTATGAATGATATTAGTATAATATATTCCAAAGTTAATTAGTGTTTCAAAATCAAGACGAATATCATATAATCATTCAAAACACAATACCGGTACATCAGTATTTTCGTTACGCACTTTCATGTAACGATTTACTATAATGTATCGCTTGAAGATTTGTTTGTGCGCTCAACAAACTTACCAGCTGTATGTCACTGTGCATAGACAAGAAAGGAACACAATGGTGTCTTGTTTAAGAATTAACTTTGAAGGCGGCCAATCACGCGGGCCATCGGTTAGCTGATCAAACATAACAAAAAGCCCACACTCAATCATGACGAATGTACCGAGGTGCTAAGCCGCTGCTATCAATCATCTGCACCACTTGTTCTCAAAGTTTTCTAACGTGTTGGAAAGCTGTTATATTTCACATTCTTTTCTCTGACAGTTATACTATGTGCATGTACCAACGATTAAATATTATAATGGAATGATATTTAACACGATTCTGTTAACAGAGTACAAAATTTTAGGTTTTTAGTATTTTTAGGAGAAAAATGTAGGGCGATTTTTAAACAGTGAAAACTGTAAAGGTTCCATAACCGACGATGGTCATTTTAATCAAGTTTTCTATGTTTTTCAATCCTGATATGACACGAACAATGTCAAACTTATTGATAAGTGATACAGTGACTAGTCCGTCAGCATAAATTAGATTTTGTTATATAAAAAAAAATTGTTATATATAGTGTAGTATCAAACTTTGAGTATCGCTGATCACGTAAGGGACTCGGTTCGTTATCCACTAGTTGGAAAAGAGCCAAAATTGTAATAAACACTCTCTCGTTAAGTCTTTGATGGGAGTGCCTCTATTAAGATGTTCACTCCTAATAAACTCTATAATAAGACAGTCATGTCTTTTTATTCTTAATTAATTTTATTGAAGTCAAAGTTTTCTCTGAAATACTTCTTTGTTCTCCAAAACTTTCACTACAAATCCAAAACTAGGTGTATGATGAGAGTGATGAATGTAAAACAAGCGCATCAGTTCTGTGAGGATAGAGTTTTTTTCGCGTTGGGTACTTTCTGCATATCGGACGTGACGTGATGATAAAAAATAAGTGAGGCACACTGTTACACATTACACTACTAACAGCACACTGTTATATACCAATACAGTAGGTAATAACATTCTAATATTTTTCCGTATATCTAGTAATGTTGTAAATATAGACAAATACTATGTATATCATTTCTATCTCTGTCACCATTGGTCCTACAAATTACGAATCCGATAAACGTACAAAACAAAGCCATAACATCCCCAGTCAGTCAATCGCTACATATTTATGATAGCCATCAATTCGCTATCTTATAGAGTATTCAAAGTGTTCGTAAACAAGCCGGCTCGCGCGATCGGGTTTCCGCGCGCACCTAATTACGGCGCCTTAATAAACTTCCTACGGTTTGTGAAAGAACTTCAGACATAAAATCTTCGCTTCATGTTATCATGTCTACTTAGAAGGGAAAAATGTGTTCCGACAACGACTCTCTACACTTTCTTGTCTTAGTAAACTAGATATAAAATTTGCTTTTAAACACTGTTAACTTGCATTCGAGAAAACAAGGTGGTAAAGTTAGACCGAGTAACTAAATGCTTAGCCTGTGGGAAATTCTGTCAATAACGGAGTATTACGTTTTTAAATTAATAGCACATAGAGAGTCTTGTGTTCGATTTATAATTGCATTGTATTCTGAATCAACCAACAACACCTTTCTTTCGAATTATCTATGTTTATGTTTATGATTTGTATTTTTGTTTTCCAGGTTCGAATTCAAATCATTGTCGTCATATTTTCTATATTTCTAAGAGTACATCAGAATTCTCAGCACAAGGCACTTGTTTTTTTATTTATTACTAACCCCGGCGCTTCCCCTAAACTAAGCGGCTCCTATAGGTACCTGGTGTCTCAATAAGTATGTGGATCTTGTATTATTTTTTTTTTATAAACTAAACTCAACGGCCTTCTTGTCCGTGCCTTTTATGCGCCTATTTATCTTTGTTCACATTTTTAACATATATTTTATTAATTTCGATTTGGATTTAAATTATTTTAAAATAAGAAGTCTGTTTCCTTTTTATATGTTCTGCACATAAGTAAATAAATACATACGTACTGCACATTTAATGCTCTTGAAATACAAATTAGAAACATTCCCTTTTGAAAACAATCTCATTTCAAAATCGTTTTTCTCTCTTAACGTCCTCTTGTGCTAGAGTTTTGCAAACGGGCCATGATTTCTGCTATTTCATAAGCACGTTTAAAAATTGTTCATGAGTTTCTTTTAAAATAAAATCATGGAGGCTTTGCCGTACGAATCGTCACTCAATGAAACAAAGATATGAGCTCAATAAAACAAATGTGTTTAAAATCCTTTCGTAAACTAAACAATGCAGTGAGAATTGAAACATTTTTGATTCACACATTCAATTAGTTAGTGTTTGTTTTCCTTATATTTACACCAATGTTACCAAACAATTTAAAAATATTGATGAAAAAGTTACACATTATAAATTGTGTGTTATTTAAAAATTGAATTGCGGCTTTACACATTTAATAAATATGTATTCTTATGACATTCTAGTCAATAACAGATAGCAAAGTAATATGTAGAATATAAGATAGAAATATCATCAAAATTCTTCATTTAAAAACCAACACAAGCAAAATTTTCAATATGCCATTTTTTGCGTCATAACGAAAAGGAAATGCTGGAATTCATACGTAATTCCTGTTTGTACGATAAGCCAGAAATGACTTAGTGGGTTAATAAAAAATGTTCTTGGCTGTATCATTAAAACGCTCGCTAAACTAAACAAAGCGAACAGATTGCAGCGCGCGGGATGACATCAAATCAAACATTGCGCGCGTTTTTTCATTTCTCATTAATGAATCTTTCACAACTTCAGCTACACTTTTCATCAAAATGGAGTATCACGATCACCTTATACATAAATGATAATTATACATGTATAATATACATGTATAATATATAATGTTTATTGATACAAAATCACTATATACAATAATTTAATTAAAATTAATATGGAAGAGACATATAACTTGTATTTTTAAGTTCTCTAATGTACATAAGTGGTTGAATAATAAAATAAAATTGAATAAATTAAACTTGTCTACCCCTGTTGTTTAGTATTTCTAAAATTATTTCAATTATATTATAGAAATTTATTGACAGCCTCGTTGGTCGTATTGGTTGCAAGTGCGACTGCCGTTCGAGAGGTCCTGCAATTCCCGGGTCGGGCGCTACTAAATTTCTCTAATTTAGA
>DWFO01002900.1:0-13045 GCA_018246595.1 Mimoniades nurscia nurscia | reverse complement strand
TGTTACGTTAAAATAGTGTAATACTGATATATAATAATATTATTGCAAGAGGCTCATCCCCCGATTCATGGAACATAAAACAGGTGTAATTTGGGAGTAGTAGACTCTTCTGCCTACCCCTTCGAAAAAATACAGGCGCTATGTTATGTTATTATTAATATTATTATTATATAATATGAAGAGAGCGTGTTAACGAAGTTAAATTTAATTAAATTCAATTCTGAAGTTGTACTCTACGAGCATAGCGACAGTTCACAACAGACTGAGAATTAGAGTGTGAACTTGTGAACAAATGGCAGTTGAATCATCGCGACTAAAAGCGAGTTGTAGCGAGTTGGAAACGTCCTAACACTAACTAGTGAACTGCTCGACCGCCGCGAATAATAATGTACGTAGCCTTCACTCAGACTGGCGACACTCGGAACTTGCTCCGATGTCTTTGAGCGGTACAAGTGCACAGACATCTACATTTACATCAAATTGTATATACGTCGCCATTTGGTAGATCGCTTTAATTATTCAATTATTTTGATATTTGATAACGTGGACAAAATTATCATAACTATAGTTCCCCGTAAGGCTATGCTCCAGTCACAAATCCAGACTTCGAGCTACTACTAGGAATTTCATGTCCGATCAGACCATTTTAACTGATATTCATATTTATTATGTAGTAGAGAATATAAGACCACTAATTGTAATATTGAAAGAAAACATCGTGTATAACACGCATTGTTATTTTATGTCATTTATGATAATAATAACAATATTATTACTTTAAGTATTATATTTGCAATGGATCAGCGACAAAAAATCATTTAACGATCGTACGCAAAGTTTTCCGCCTGCGTCCCTTGTCTATGGTATCGCGGATGCATCGTAGTCTAGGTACGTCGGAGAGGTTCCAGTGACACAACATACTTATTCCAGTTTGCCTTGCAAATATTTATACATACAACAGCACAAGTTGAACGGAGTTTTTCGAAAGTTTTCTTCTTTACTTATTTGAGGACGGTCGGAGCGAGCGTCGAACTCCGTAACTCGTGTTATTGAATTTAATATACCCCTCCGCGTAGGTACCTAGTTCTATTCCGCGTCGATAAAATCATTTGGACTTGTTAGACTCTGTTGCCATTGCAAAATCCTTAATGCCTTGTACTGCTGTTGGTTTTTTGTCTATGGATGCACTTAAGTTTTGACTATCAGCGTATCCCAGATTCATTGTCAATTTAGACATTATAGTGGCAGTGAGAAATCTGTGTAGGCTATTATTATTATATCATAATGCCAGATCCTTCATGAGTAAAGCACAAAGCACCAAATGCCGAATATAAATGCCATACAGACATATAATTGTTTGTCTAAGATAAATTTAAAAATATAAAGACATATTTATAGGTATAGAGTAATCCTCATAGTTACAGTGTGTTTCCTACGGTACATTAGGTAAAAACACGTAAAATAGCCGTTAGAAACGAATTCGCTTGATCGAATCTTTTCAGTGTCTGTTTAATCTGTGAGCACAGACATTTGCAGATCCTATAAAAATCACGAAAACTAAAGCTGATGTGTAAATATCCTTCGGCTCACCGCGAAATGTTTTCCCGCCAACATTTACATTTGCCGTCGCGCCGCCTTACGGCCGAGTGTTTGCGGCAAACGCACTTTAATCACGAAGAACAGGTGGCAACGGCGTTAAGCAATTTTCCTATTGGAATTTCTGATTTCTGATCAAATCACGCTTCATCTTCAAACAAGCAAAGAACTGACGTAACTCTTGATTGCTACCCTCGCGAAATGTTGCCTCAAAGCCGCGTGACTTTGTGAATATGTGTTATTATTAAAACGAAATTGTCTACGGACCTCATGAACGTTTTCAAAATATAAATGAGAATATTTCACCGAAACTTACCCTCTGTATGGCATATCTTGACGCTCGAATTTCAATCTCGCTGAAAAGATTTTTATTATATTTTCTTCGTATGTCACAACACCCTGCGCGTGGTATCTGTAACGAAAGCTTTTAGTGTAACCGCCAAAGGGCAAAAGTAACAGTGAATACCTTCACGTATTCAATTTTCTCGACAATATTTCACACTACTGGCATTCGACAAGACGTCGTCGGTCGGGCGGTTCTCACAAAGACGGACGCCGCCCTGTGTTATATTTTTGTGTGGAAACCAAATTAAAGATCCGCAAATCGAAAATGTGATCTGCGAACGACGCTCCGAGATCCGGGTTGGAATCATTAAAATATCTAGCCGCGGTGTTTGTTTCGTATCAATATCCGGATTAGGGCGAATCAAATTTGGTTTGTAGGATGAGGATTTATGCAGCGCTCTCAATTTCCTGCGACGACAGCGGAACATCCGGCATGCAACATCCTCCTTCCCCCCCCTCTCCGCCCCTTACCCCTCATCAAATGTACCCCAGGACCTGCGCCGCACCACCCGGCCCAGGGAAAATAGGAGCGCGAACATTTGCATACTCATTCTAGTAGCGAAGCGAATGATAATTTCTTCTCGCGTCAATAACTCGATCAATACGACGTAATTAACGTCTAGTTACTATTACCTGGTTTTTTTGGTGCTAGTGTAGCGTTATATTTTGTGCTGGAGAAGCTTCGAGTTTAAACTATTATAATTGACATATAAAGATATATTTAACATATATAAGGATATAATTAACTTTAAACATAATGACTCCCGGTACGTTTTTTGACGACTGATTGCCAGTCTTTTTTGAGAGTTTCTATGATTCGAAGGTAAATTAGGCAATCTGACACTGTTATGAATGAACGGTTAATTCTATTGAGTCGTCGTCAGGAATGTTTTAAATTTTTCACATTTGAAAAAACATAACCAATCTACAGAATAACAGAGCACTTTCATATGCTCTAGAGAATTAGGTACAACTGTTTGGCAATACCGCACCCAATAGTGGAATGATAATATGCTCCAGACTAACATAGAGAATTTTACTGTACGCTAATAAACATTTTGAGAAAAAGAATTAAATATCATGTCTTATTATTATTCTATATCTTGTATACACTCGTATTATATTGGTTTTTCGCCAGAATACAAATAGATTTCGCCCAATTAATATCAATGAATGAGCATTAATATCTATTACGTCGGACGCTGGTGAGTGCCGGCGGGATCGTGTTTCGTGGCGTTACTTAATACATAATTTGGTTTGTTACACTCGTGTAATCTAGCTGATGCGTATCAGTGTGTAACTATGAGAGACGGCTGCCAGCGACGCAACACCTGGTAATTGAAAACATGATCAGAATATCGCCTCTAGTCACGTACGGACTGTGTGTCGTGATATCTTTGCCGCGTTGTGGTACATGCTGCTCACAAAGTTTGATATACAGATACATTTACATGGATTTTCGCATGTAATAAAATGTGAAAATTCTAAGGCCATAGTTGGCCACGCTTGCGAAGGCAGTCCTTATAATCTTAGAAAAGATTTCGAGGTACTAAAAGATGTGTAGATGTATCATTTCTGTAGCAAGTAACGGTTCATTTGAAAAACGCACATAATTTAGTACAGAGTTATTGGTATCATAGTATAAAGTTATTATTATACATGTATACCTAAATATTCAGTTATTATAGTCATATATATATAGAGTTAGTTATAGTATAGAGCTATTAGTATTTCGATATAGTTACAGGTGCATAGCGGGATTTGTACCGAAGGAATGGGAGACTAAAATTCATTACGCCATGTGCATGTGTTTGTGTAAAATAATTTAACCGCCTAACATAATAATGTCCGTCACTTTTTTACTTAAACTTACAGTACTGTAAACTTGGGATTGCAGTTTATTTGAAAGCATACCAATATTTCCAATATTATTATTGCGTTAAGTATTATTATTGCTATTATTACTATACGTATCGTCACGCCAGATCCGGTAGGTGTAGGCAGAGAGCATGGAACGCCAAATACCTCTCCAATATGTGTCATAATCACATTCCAATATGTGTCGAAAGATTTCAAGAGCAAAAATTTTCTTTTCGTGCACTGCTAGTATATTCACATTTTGCCTTTTGAAAAATCTTGGGAGTTTTCGTAAGCTGAGCATGGATCAACAGTTCCTCAGTGAGAACACACGTGTCCTGTGTGCTTCGTTATGGCGCACTCGAGACTGGAGGGGTAGCGCAGGGGTGGCGCTGTCCAGAATTTTTTTTATTCACAATTGTTAAATAAGAAAAAACTCGTAATTTTTCTGGAACGCGTCCAAGAGTACTGTTGCAAGATAAAACTCTTTTTATGTCCTCGATTTCAATACCGAATATAAATTAGATTAAGCTACCAGTGACATAAATTAGATTAAGTTTTTTAATTCTGTTCTCTATTGTTACGTGTAATATGTATGTGTGGGTAGGTGGATAGATTCTTGACAACTGGACAACCCTATAGAGTCGCGGATGGATTGGTCGGGGTAGCGAGTCCACTTCGGTTCGTTTAAGTTTGACATCCATAACGTAACTGTTTGCGTAGTCTCCCTCTGTGTGACGCACGATGACAGAATTTGCAATGAAAATTTCGTTCGACTCGACATGCATTCTCTTGTGTACCGGAATACGATTTACTTGGCAACGCTGAATTTCTCGCCAGCTATCATCTTTTAAATCAAGTTCAAACTCTTTAAATTGTTAATACTTACGTACATACATATATTCATAAAAAAACTTTAAAATGTGTTATGCATTCATGCCAAGTGAATATATGAAGTACGAGTTTAAGTCACACGGACTAGAAGTAAATAATTCTTCCAGGCTGGTGCATGTGTACGAGAAGAGAGATCAATGTAGAAAAGCATGTAAGCTCTGTAAGGATGGAGATATTTGCTACTCAGTACTCTCTGCTTACCCCGTAAGAGTCCTGGTGTTCTGATACTATAATAGTAACATACAACATTGGCTACAAAAAATACATCAAAAAATATAATTCACAAGCGCTTAGCCGTTCCAACAAAGACCACAGCAATATACAAAAGATAAACTCAGCATTTTATTTCACTTCGTTCCGTTTGTACATTGATCCATCACGAACGCGAGCCGAGGAGCTTTTTCTGAATGTTTCAGAACAAACAACTACATATAATAATACAACAAAATTGTTTGTTAATGCCGCAACCGTGTATCCTACTGTACACAGAATTTTCGAACCGAGATAAAAAGCTGAAATGTTTGTTGTCATAAATGTATCCCGCTGAAGTTACTGAATATTTAAAACCGTTAAATCTGTTACCTGGCAGGATGGTGTTTGAGGCGAGGTCCTAAACAAACACGGTAATTTAATGGGACACCCATGCAGCCATCAAAACGCAATATGGAGTAACAAAAGTAATCATATATGTATATACATATGTACATACATTCGCTGTATTGTACAATACATGTAACGAATTACTCAATTGTTAGGTTGCTTAATTTGCGTATTATTTTCTTTCGAGCGCTTATAGACTTGAAGCATAGGTATTCCTCTAATGAGCTGTCTAGTTTAGAAATATTCGATCGGTAGAGTTAGGTAATGTTACTTGATTTAACAGAAACGGATAGTTCCCGTCATTATTAGGTAACAGATATTAACAGAGGCTTTTATAATGACTTCAAATATTATGATTATGTGTTTATAGTAAATGATTTTATATCAAAACAAAATCTTTATTAATAACTATTAAGTTAATCTATATGAAAATATTCCTAGTAACTTCCAGTTAGGTTTCATTAATGATGATAGGGTGTTGCGGAAAAAACTAACCTAATAAACTATTAACTACCAGACTATTATCGTAACTGCCTACACTGTAATGTACTTAGCGTGGTAATATTAAGGTTACTAAAATGAGTTATGAAATATGCACCAGTAAATATACAATGAAGACATTAGTTAGTTCTTTAACGTCTACGAAATGGTAGCTTTTATCGTGTATAGATATTATTGAGAAATTAACTTTCACTTGGCGAAAACGATTGCCAATTTGTAATGAAAGAGGGGCAGAGCAAATAATTAAGGAGTGGGGGCGGTCTGCCGCAGAAGGAGTACTAAAGGAGCAGCTGTTCCGAGTGCTGGGAGCGCAAGTGGCGTCTGGCGGGGAACTGCGCAGAGCTGTGATACGCCTACTGGAACTTCACTTTACTTTAGTGAAAGTAGAGATCACTTTGTACTGCGCATTATAGTATTACGTAATATCGTACCTGCATTTAGAATTGTAGAAGAAGGAGTTCACCATTCCTACGTTTCATCTGTTATGTTATAAGTACCTATTGAATAACAGAATGTAACGATTAACTTAACAATCCCATCAGACATCAGTCCTGTTCTCTCTCCTAAAAAAGATCTATTATATATCTTTTAACTGAATACAATATTTTTTTTAGTAAATTTTACCCAATGGCACTAAAACACAACAGTAAATTGAAAGTCAAAATATGTCGTCGAATGTAAGGAAAATCGTACTATATTAAATCCATTTAAAATTAGAATGACCGCCCTAAAATCATCTTTATCGCGCCATTACATATGAAAATACACCACCGTTAACAAAGTAAATATGCAATAATTTATACAAATAAATAAATAAATTGTAATGGTACTCAGCTCTATGTATATCCGGAGATAGGAGGCTTTCATTAAAATCTTTCGTTTCCATTCTATATGAACTTACTCTCTGAATACCAATGCACGTTGGATTGGTTTATATTAATTTACTTCTAAACTTTAGAAATGCTATATCTCACAAATTAATATTCTTCACCCATGATACTTTCAGTAACTGGTCTATTCATGGAATTGATCGTTTAGCAGAATGCTACTAATACTACATGTAACATAACGCTTTTAATCTTCGAAGAGGTGGGCAGGGGAGTGTAGTACATTCTCATGTTTCCCTATTTACGTTTTTTGTCCCACTATGGAATAGACGGTGAGTCTATTGCCATACACCGGGCACATACCCAGACTTCGAGCAACTGCTCAAAAATCTAAACTAGAAAAATCAAATAGTGCCTAACCCGGGATTTGAACCCAGAGCCTTCGGATCGGCAGTTGCGCGTGCAACCAACACAACCAACGATGCAGTCAATACACTATGGAGAATGTCTGAGAAGAATTTGGTCGAAGATGATATTGTAATTTTTCGTGATATACAAATTAGAAATCACTTTAGTAAAGTAATTATCATTATCGTTTTTTAAATATTATATTCGCATACAATATAAATATAAAATGTTATATATAAATATAAAATGTTATATATAAATATAAAATGTAGGCTATAATTTATAGAAAGATAATAAATGTTACAGCTCAGCATTTAGTTTAAACTGTTTTATTTTACTGTAGTGTAGGCACATAACAAATTCTCTTACATATTTTTTAATCTCTAAAGAATTATCTTATTATAATTAGCTTGTCTCAGTTCACTTTGCCCTTAATCTCTACACTAGACATATGTATTGGGGATACAATATATCGAAAAATTAACACAATATAAAAAGAACCCTTAACGTAAATTTCTACAACATCGGAAACTGTTGGCGCTGGGACAAAATGTCATTGGTAAATTGAAGACAAGTAGTGCCAACGGCAATTGGAAGTTTTAATTAGCAGCAAGTGTAGAGGTTGTACGTTTTCCGGCAGCGGGGATGTGCCGCGACGCGACGCGAACCCAATTAACGGCGACCGACTCGCGCTGTATTGAAAATCGGAAGTGTGTAAGTACGTGTGTTGCCCTTCGCTCGCTTTAAGGGTTGCCTCGTCGCATGTGCATGTGCATATAGTATTGGGATCAATGACAATTTTGTCATTGCATTTGTCATTATCGTTACGCTGTTGGATATGGGTTTTCTATTAAAATGTCTTGGGTTAATATAACGTAGTCTGCTGCGCTGGTCTAGTGGGAATTGTTAGACGAAAAAATTAGTACGCTTTTGTTATGAACTGCACTAACATTGTAGCTTGGCGGTAATTTTTTCAATAGATTTATTTTTAGTTTTTGTCACAGTTACTAAATCCGATATGATTAAAACTCTAATTTCTTTACTAATTCACCACTAATATTATTATGGATTATTATGGTATATTATTATTCTAATGGAAGTGTATACGACTGATTTAGTAGACCCGACAATGGAATGGTATAACGGTTGATGAATTCAAATGTTTAAATTAATACCGATGGTACATCCCTAATACCGTGCTCATGACATTTATTTTTAATACGATCCAGTCAAAGTTTGGCACAAAGCGCGTGCGCTTGCGACCCGCGACGTGGGGTGAATAGTCGTGTTCGTTCATTATTTAGTTTCGCTCTTAATCAGCACCGCATTTGTGTAAACCTTACACGTCTCGCTGAATCATATTATGCATATCCGAAATCCACACCGCAGTTAGAGTGGCATCTTTATCCATCTAAAGTCTACGAGTTTTAGTGCCAATATATCGTGAGCATTGGACATGTATTCATAAAACATATATGGTAAAATGTAAAAATGTTATTGATGTTTAGTTTATGATTTTGATTACATGAGAGATAAATGTTATTTATTTATAAAATACTTTAATTTCAGTGATAGCTTACAAATACGTCCAAGCAATTTACAAATGTATCATTACTCTACATGATTAACACATCATCTAAAGGGGTAAATTATGATACATATCGTAACATTCATTAGAAACGTGTTCATAAATTAATACAATGTTAAGAAAAAAAAACATTTAAATTTTTAATTCGTAATAGGTAGTTTTTTTAATAATGTTTTAATTTCTATTTATTGATTAAATCTCGTCAACGATGCAATGGTAATCAAAATCAAAACGACATATAGGTACCTAGTCTTTAACTTATTATAGACATACATAATTGTACACCTACCGGTCAATCAGCTTGTGTTGATAGTAATACTAAATAAGTAAAGTAATTAATGTGTATAACAATACTCATAGTATTAATAATAAAATTTATTTTCACAATAAAACTACAATCACAATATAAGCAGACTATATTAATCTAGTGTAACAGTATTATTAAGGGAAGCAAGGTACGCTGAGTTAGACTTAACTCGTGTTATGGTGTTACGGAATACATCGCCCACCACCTATCAATTATACAGAAGGAAACACCAGAAAAATGTATGCACAATAATGTTTTAGAGGGAATTTTCGATAAATACAGCATTGTCGATAAATATGTCCGGGGATTAACAAATTTACCATGATTCTTGTTGCGGGCTTGCGTCGCGGCGCGGAGAATTTGAAAATAGAAGTCGAATTTCTTCAGCAGTATTTCCCGGGAGTGTAGGTTTCCAATCGGCGCCGGCGGGTCAGTTGGGAGTCAATGAAGAGCGGTAAAGTGGTGCCGGGCGCTGATTAAAGCCTGGAGCAATCGCCCCGGAAAGTATTTATAGGTACACCTGTTCGTTAGAGCCGCGAGCCCCGCCAACTCCTTGATTAGGCGCCGACGGCCGTAGCTCCTCTACTACAAATAAAAGTATTTCTCTCTTTACCAAACCAACTGAAGAAACTTTAGTGATCAGCTCAACTGGGTGGTTATTTAGTGAAAAAAAACCTCTAGTTGTTTATTTTAATCAAATGCTTTACGTGTAGAGTTATAATTATGTTTAGTTTTCTAATTGAAAAACTGTGGTACCAATGTACACTAAAGAATTTTAAAATATCCTCGAACCACGATTCTTGGTAATTCTATAAGGACATGCCAGTTCCTTTATGGAGTACGCGGAGGGCACTATGTGGCATCGTTGGCAGTCACTGGGCAAATTCTATAGCTAGAAATAGACTCTCATTACAGTTAACACGCCAAATTATTATAATACTTGGCGGAAATATATATAATTAATTACCTATTTTTTTAATATAGAAGGAGAACAACTGGTTTTTAAGCTTCGATGTAGCAATTGGTGCTTTCTGTCTACCCCGTAGCGAACCTGGTGAGACATTAAATTAATAATAAATGTACTATAACAAAAAATCGTCTGTTAATAGACTAATTTGGTATGTTTCATTCCGTATGAAAACAACTCGATCTAACTGCCTACTGCACATTCAGTATTAGGTTCACGAAAAGGAAACTTCACACATGGAGCGTTACCCAACGAGTGGATTTATGGGAATTTTTTAGTTGTGGCATGTCGTATGGAATTTGGCAGGAGTTGATTTTGCATGTGAATAGGTTAGGTATTCGATACACGCGTGGTGCGTGCGCGCCGCCCAGCGCCAGCCGCCGCCCGCCCGCCCATCGCCACCCCGGTCACGGAGCCCCTTAATAACATCACGTTTGATGCGCGTCTATTATTATATTTTCATCTTCAGCAGGTCCCATGACTGGGAGTTGCGTCTCGTAGGTAATATACGCGAGCTTCGTAGTTCTTTGATTTTTAGTCACGTTCGCGCTTTGATTTCGATTCTTGGATAACTTGAATATTAAGCATTAGTCATTTAAGTAATTTTTTCTACTAACTAAAAGATTTTTTATTTTTGTTTTATCGGTATCAAGTAACATTGAAATGTGCGTTTATATTAAATATCATTTGCTACTACAGTGAAGGAAAACGTCGTGGGGAAATGTCAGAATTTTCTATAGATGCTCTTAAAGGCTTGTTAGGCTTACAAACCCACACTTGACCAAAGCGGCAGACTGATAACCGTAATCGTCTCATTCTAAGAGGAGACCCATGTGTCCAATAAAAGAAAGTTCAAGAGTTGAAAAAAAATTGTAAAAACAATATATTTAAAAAGGCATAATAAGCTTCGTATCACGACAGTTATTAAAATCTATTTCATCCATCGTACGTAACTAGTTAAATAACTAGACTATTCCATGATTATTTTAATCGTTTACAAATTGAGTAATTTTTCACTTTACCATCCTTAAGATTAGAAATCACCTGATGTTTTTTCTGATAATACATATTTATACAATACATATTTATACAATACATATTTATACAATACATATTTATACAATACATATTTATACAATACATATATGTACAAGCGAGTACAGCATGTTTGTAGAGCGCGGGTCTATGAAGGAAACATCAAGACATACAGTAGTGTTTATATTGATGTCAGTGTGAACAAACCTCCGCCGCGTCGCTCGTGCACGCCGATCACGTGCCACAGAAGACGCTTACCTGAAACTTTTCCTACCCCTTAGCACATTAACTAACCGCTCCGCAAGCCCGGTATCAAGTCAACTTCGCTCTGTTTTGCTATATTAACAATAAACTGGGACAATCAAATTTGTCAGATATATTTTAAGGCACCTTCAAACCGAGGACACTGGTAAGTTATTTGTGTTAATTGAATCGCTGTTGTAATTCGTAGAAGTTTATCGTTCTCCTTAACAATAAGTATTAAGCTTTATTGTTCTACGTCAGACGTGAATTTACTTGATGTAAAAGGACTGGGTTCGATCGCCGGATTATTAATTTTTTGGTTTTTTCGACTTATAATTTGTGCTCGGTATAACGGCTCAGCCTCCATTCCTTCGAACGTTCGCATCGTTCTACACACTACACTTCTTTGCTTGCCCATTCGGGGAACACTAACATGAAGGTAAAATAAAAGGGTTGACTCAAAAATGATTTGCACAAACCAAGCGTACCCTTAACGTGGGATGAGGAGGAAAATATAATATATAAATATAATATTTGTCGAATATTTCGTTTAATAATATGTCTATTGTATGAAAAAGAAATATTATATTTGCATTGCAAGAATGAGAGAAATGAAAAAGAGCTGTGGAACGCACATGAAGGCGAAGTAATTTTTCATAAGCATTGAGGTTGGTTTTCAATATACCGCCAGCGGAGTGCCCGCACAGGACTGACTGCGAGCGACTGTGAAATGTTTATATGAAAATGTATTTTCCTGTTACTCCTTAAGGCAAAGTTATATATAAATTATTTTACATTTGGTTTAATGTAGAAAAAAATGATGTTAGAGGTATGTTAGAACAAAATGAAAAATAATTTGTCACAAGTCTTATTTACCTTAAAGTAGAAAGTAAAAAATAAATTAATGATTACTATTAAATGAAAAACAGCACGAAATATATATTCTCTCTCGGAAATAAACACCTGATAATTATGAAACGTGCAAGTTGATACTCTGAAGAGTTCTCCTCTGGGAGGCGCAATAATTTTCCGTGACAAATTTAAAAAAAAAATTGTAAGTTGCGATGTGGAATATCTATGAGCCAAGTGCGCCCTCAGAGCGAAGCGCTAAGGAGTAGGCAGCGGGCTCGTTACATCCGCTCCGCTGGCTGCGCGAGTGACACCGAGCCTCTCCACGGCCAAATCTCGCTACAAAATGTATTAAATAAAAAAAATCTACCGACTCGACGACTTCAAGAGGACGAAATGTCATTATAACGCTGACAGTAGTTCTTATTATGAAAAAGGGTCAGAGCATCGTGCCCCGCTTGACGTTACTGACCGGAAATCGACTTTGTGGCTCAATTTGTAACAGAAATATCACCTGTGTGGATGGACGTGTAATGTTTATTGATTGATATATCAATAAACATTACATAGTAAGTTACAGTAAATATATGTTACGTAAATTGAGTATGTGCTTTATTTTATATTTTTGGCATTGAATTGAATATAGCAATAAAAAATATATGACATATGCCTATTAACTTTTTGAAATCCTAATGGACATGCCTGCATATACGAGTAGATTGCTATATTCCTAAATGGTTCTTCGATACGAAACGAAAAATATAAGACGTTTTTGTTTCTATTCCGTAGAATACCGCCTTATATAGTTTAGGTAGGTCCACAGCTACATTTAAATTGGGCTGTCGACTGATAGTGATCAGTACAAACTGTAGCGATTACAGCTAACTACGTACGAGAAACAGTTATGCAGCGCTTAGGAAAGGGGGGGGGAGGGCGCCAAGCGGTTTCTCGTTAATCGCTAATCGGCCGGTGCAGTCGCCGGCGATTCGCAATTCCCGATACCATCGACATTGATATTTAGCCTTCCG
>DWFO01002899.1:0-13045 GCA_018246595.1 Mimoniades nurscia nurscia | reverse complement strand
GACCCGGGAATCGAACCCGGGACCTCCCGTTCGGCAGTCGCACTCGCAACCAACACGACCAACGAGGCAGTCATAAACCCCAAGAATATTTTCTAAATATATAAACAGTCGTGGGAAAGTAAATATAATAATATCTAACTAAGTAAGCAAGCTTCCATAGAAACGCTCTAATGACTAGACAATTATGGTGTTTAACTATGGGGTACAACTGGAGACCATATACGGTAGCGTAGTGTAATGTATCCACGGATAATTTGCATGGACGACACGTCGCTCGGACATTGCATAACCCGCCTTATTAGGAGTAACTTACAAATTACGTGTATGTATAATACCTGTGTTCAATACTTATCGTCTACTGTTGTATTAACGCATTTGTCTCTCAATTTTAAATCTGAATATAAATTGTGAATTTAAAAATATAAATTGTGAATAAATATAAATTGTGAATTTTATTTTTATTTTGAATATTATATAAGTAGCAAACAAAAGACATAGTTATGCAAATGTTACCACTTTTTTATCGATAATGTTGTCGTTCCATTGTTGGAACACGGGACTCTCAGAATGAGAGGGTTAAGTCCTTAGTCTGCCACGCTGCCCAAGTGCGGGTTGGTAAAATTCACACGCCTTAGATAATGTCATCAAGCTTTGTCAAATCATTAAAAATAGTAACCCAAGTGTAAAAAAAAATTATAACCTTATTTTTATTTTTGTTTTATTTTTTAATACTTATACATTTTATCATACGCGCAAAATACTGACATGTCTAAATTATCATTAACATAAAGTTTTCTATTTTATCGCTTAGCATCTTAATTCTTTACTCGTGGAATAGATATTGAACTACAACATAAATTCAACCGCACACATTCACACAATATTTCAATTCCAATCCAGCCAGCAACTAATCGAACAAATACCGATTTACAACTCGCTGTCGGATCGCGCGACGGAAATTCTTTGATAGACAGTTGATTGTGGCAACGCGAGGAAATTGCCGATATTGGCGCTCGCACGATCGCTTTTCGCGAGCGAGAGTGGGGAGCCGGCTTATTGAAGAGTCCCATTTTTAAATAGTATTAAATTGAATGCTGTTGGAAATACTTTTAATACAGAAATATTATTATTGTATAAATAGAAGAAAGGATTTGTTTTAGAGGAATTTCTTTATTTCCGCAGTAGTGAAAGAATTTAAAGTTATATGTAATATTTGAAGTATAATTCAATAGAATACGACATTTCCCATTACTTGCGTTTTATCACTATTCGATTATACTCAAGCTCTCCTTAGAATCACTAATCATTAGACCCCGTTGGTCTAACGGTTAATTCAATTGTGTGCGTATTGTGTGTGTATCTGTTAAAAAATATCTGTAATTGTAAGTTTTTAAAAGTGTATATTTTCATATAATATGTATAGTAATTAATCTATACAACATAACAAAAATAAAATCGGTAAAATAATTACACAATGAAAAATTTATTTCACTCCCGTGTTAAAATAACAATTTATAATCTTTACCGCACGCATTCACATATTAGTATGATTATGCACAGACTATTATTTGTCATTATATCAACATCATGAAATAATTTTAATAACGCTAGATGGCGCTCTACAAAACACGTTTGAAATATTAATCACGACGCATCAGATTAGTGCCAACGTTAAAGTGCCACCGTAATGTCCTGCGACACGAACTTGAGCTATTTGGTTCTAAATTTAAACTTGCCTGCCTTGTTGATCGAGTGGTTGCGATTGTCGGAGAAGTCCTGGGTTCAAATCCCGGGTGGGGTAATATTAGATTTTTCAGAGTAGAAATTCTAGTTGAAACTTCTAATAGTGGTACGGAGTTTGAATTTTTACCCGGTGTGTGGCGATAGATTCTCCACATTCGTGATCATAAACGTATCTAACTGGTAAAACGTGGGAGTGTACCTACTATACTTCTCAGCCTACCTCTTCAAGAATTACAGGCATAATATTACGAATGTACGTACAATTTAAACTTAGGGTAATAAAGGCCTCAGTGATCCTAATAATATAAACTTGAAATACTAAACAAAGTGAGTAAATGCATATTGAGATGTCACTACGATTGTAATTTATTTCGGAAAACAGCTGGAGTTGGAGTAGTATGTAGACATTGCAAGCCCTAATGTACATACAATTATTAAAATTATTTTACACAACTTGATGCCTACACAATGAGTTTCGGACAGGAAAAATACAATACAATACAAAAACACTTTATTGCACACCACGTCGACATACACATAAATAACAACAGTAAAAGAACAGAAGATTACACGGTGTTAACAATAGGCGATCTTATCGCTAAAGGTGCGATCTCTTCCAGACAACCTAAAGTTCAGAACTGAATGAAGAGGAAAGGGGAATAAAAGGGCGGGGTGTACAAAATTGTTACATGTAACACATAAGATGTAACATACGCAAAACATATATCTGAGAAACGTGTAATTAGGAATTAGCGTTAGAGTATACCAACACAGTGTGGGAGAAATAAAGGAGAATAGGGGAAAGTTAGATGTTAAAGTGACATGTAGTGCGCTTTAACTTGTCTCTTGAAAGAAACGAGAGACTGAGCTTGTCGTATGGGTAATGGCAAGGAGTTCCAAAGGGAAACAGAAAAAACGGTAAAAGATTTTTTGTAAAAGGTACAGGAGTAGGCAGGAGTTCTGAGAGTAAGGTTCAGATTAGATCGGAGAGAACGGTTGCTACCATGAGCCATATAAATATATTCAAACCGTTCTTTGAGGTAGTGTGGGGCTGAAGGATTGAATAGAACACAGTAAAGAGCAGAAAGAATACGAGTATTCCGGCGAAGACGGATTGGGAGCCACTTGAGTTTTGCACGATATTCTGAGATATGGTCATATTTGCGTAGTCCAAATATAAACCTGATACATAAATTTTGAAGGCGCTCAAGTTTATTTAGTTGCTCCTCGGTAATATCTAGATAGCAAATGTCAGCATAATCAAGGATCGGAATAAGTAACGAGTGAACAAGCGCAATTTTAGTGGAAATGGGCAGAAAATATTGTAGCCTCCGGAGAGACCCAACAGCTCTAAATATCTTACGGCTAACTTCACATATTTGCGGCACCCATGTGAGATTACTATCCATAATCACACGAAGACTATGCTGATTTATACTATATAAATATGAGATTGACATTCTCATTGCATCTAATATTGTACCTACTCTTCAGGGATTACATATGTGATGTTACATCAAATACTCCATGTCAAACAAAACGGTAGTGTCAAAAGTACTATGATGATATCCCCCACCCCTTCCCCCACTTAGTACTAACACAGATATATTAATATATTCCCAATTGAAATTATTATTCTCTTATAATCTTAACATTAAGTATGTTATGTAAATAGTACAATATGTTCTATGTATAAAAGTGTTCTTAAGTCATATTATGCCTTTCCTATAGGGTATTGTGTAAAAAAAATTATTTTTGAATTTGATTGTCAGACAATGTGTATGGTTTAACCATGTTTTATATTATGTGATACTGCAGTCTGCAGTCAGATACGCTAGTGCCGAGTTGACATCTGCGTGTTGTAGTTGTCACCTGTTACCATGCTATTGTATGATAGGTTTTGTATATTATGTTGTAACGATATTCAGTCTTCATTAGATTTTATTTGTGTATGTTGCGTCTGTTTGATTTTTTAATGTATATACATCGCCTTAAGTTGTTATCGCGTCCGCTGCGCGCCCGTTCGAGTGCAACATTGTTACGTAAGAATTTATAGTTAACATTCACATTCACTTGCAAAGTACAAAAATATTGTATCTTAAGCAAATTGTAGGAGGCTTTTGTAGGTGTGTATATGTACAGTTATTTCGCAAGGAAGCAACAGATGGGACACAGCTATATTATCGTCAGAATTCGAAGCAACGATCCCCGAAACAGTGCCAGCCCGCGCCGTGGTGCGAGCTGGCGACACACAACCATGAATATATTTTTCACCAATTAAATGGATGTTAATGAGCTTGATTTGATATGGAGAAAAAAATATTTTGAAAGGCTAAAATATCTACGTTATAAACTTATTGTATTACCAATGAATGTTGGGAGAGATGTGAGTACTAGCAACACTCGTGTGACCACAGACATTTGAATAATTACGTGTTATTATATTATGTTGTACGTTAGAGGGCCAAAATTAATTTATTGTGTAATTATTATTATTATTATTAACATTATGATTACGTTGTAAATACGGCAGCTGAATTGTTACTAATGATATTGCAACATTTAAATGCACGTTTTATTTTTAATTTATAATAATATTCGTGGTTGGAAACTACGAAATGTATAAATATTAGACGTTTAAGAAAAGTCTGTATAATTTGAACAATGGAAATATTTTTGGAAAGCTTTTTAGATGAAGGATAATAACTGGAATGGAAGAATAGTGATTTTGACAAGAGACGGCAAGGGAGAAAGCGATGTACACAGAGAGAAGGAACTAAAACGTGTTCATGTAAAAGCGGATATTTAATAAATGTAATGTAAAAGTAATTTACACGAACGTTAACGTTTAAATGTAAAAATATTTAAAAGAGCAAAATTATTATTATTATAAGGACTATTTTATTTATAGAATTTAGGTACTCGTTACTGCGTGGTTTGTTTTGATGAATGATAAGAATTTTTTGATAAGAAGATAATTTTGACAAAATTATCTTTTACAGATTTACACATCCAGTAGAATTGTGACGCAATTAGTATAACATTAACATTTGTAGTATTCTTAGTTTGAAGTTATTTTTGGACTTATTTGTATTGGATGTTTGAATAGATTAAGTGTTTGTACGTCCACGATGACAACAGTCTCAAAATCTTCTGAATTGTATTATACAACAATAGTGTAGCTGTTCTTTTCATTACGTGGTGTGATGTAAGAATTCCCATATGTAATAGCAACTAATTCTTGTATATTATAATAATAGTATACAACATTTTGCATACATTAATATTCACATGCTTTGATACAAACTTGGATATTTTACATTTGAATTAAACTTGAAAGTAAATAAAATAAATATAAAAACACATATTTAAATGAGCGTATTTTTCATGTTGCAAACATAATGGTATTGTGGATTCTATCAATATTTCATACCTTCGTATATGTATGCTTCAAACTACACTACATACAGATTTAGCACGTAACCGATTTATAGGCACAGTAATAATAAAAATAATGTTGAAACCTCGGATTGGATGTTATTAGATTTTCTAGTAGTGTACCACCATCTGTTCCATAGTGGGACGTAAACGTTGCTGGTGAATCGGGAGTGTACAACACCCTTTATGTACCTCTTAGGAGATTACAGGCGTGAAGTTACATTTAGTTAATAATTAAAACAATCAGAACTTAATCCGCAAATACCAATTATACTGGATGTATGAATCGAGTTCATCTGAGAATCTTAAGGGCGGTACCAGATTTGTGTATCGTACAATGTTGCCATCGCGGCACTAAGATTACCCAATTCGCGTGAACAAGTATTCCGTCCACACCGTTCGCGTCGCGCTACACTGCGCACCGCATGTTATATTCGTCCGGTACCGTCTTGAGAATCATATATATTGTTACAATGTGTATCTGTCTGTATGTGTATGTATTATTAGTGTGTGTATATTTGATTGTCCCTGAGCAGTGTGCGACTGCCGCCAGGCACGTGCCCCTGTGCCCGTTAAACTTAGATAAGACGTTAGACGAGACTAAATATATGAATAATACTTTTGAAGCATTGTAATATCCAAGTTACTTGTAGATATTGTTGACTCGTTATGCTGATGTTCGAGAGATACGTAACTATATATATATATGTATATATAGTAGGTATATAAGCGGCATACGGACGTAATTATATCATAGAGAATATTTACAAATTGTTATCGTATCTACTACATATGTGGACTCCAACGTGAACGCCCGGTATACTGAAATTCAAATTCAATTCAATTTATTGTTCACCGTTGGTTTATATATAGTTGTTACAATACAGACGATACAGAGTTCTCAACAGTCCACCCTATGTGGGTATAAAATAATTATAAGTTAGTAATGTCCATAACTTCATACTCTTCTGGATTCAAATACCCCCAAAAACGTGCCATTAACCACACTCGTATGGCATTGTCATGTTAGTTGCAGTTTTAGATCAGCTGTGTCACGCGTCATATACAGCGTGCGCGCTTACATAACTTGTATATATGTATATATATTTATATTAAACACGCGCGCGTTTTATATATAATAGTACACAAGATATTACTATAGAACAATAGTTTAATTTTAAAATATTTATTATAAATATTTTCGACGAACACAATCCCCAACCCCCGCCCCGCCAGTTATCCTATTGTGCACAATTCGTATCCATTCTAATGTCAATATCTTTCTGTTCGCAAACAAGCTGTGTTTGTGCAGAATATTACTAGTCCCGAAAGTTTTACTGTAGTATTTCATGATTATTGAATTAATTTCATCTCGTGCGACAATACTGTGTTAGTTTTTTACAAATCCTTCACGTGTCATAATTCTGGACACACTAATATTCACTTCGTGTAGTAAGCGAATAAAGACTTTAAGATAATATACAGTACATACAGTGAACTTATATCTTTAACGTGGCATCGTGTATCATCACAATTTTTACAGCGGTTTACTATACGGTTCTATAATAAAGTCTAATTTTAATAAAACATTGATATGTGATTGTATTTAGTGTGCAGACCGTTCAAACCCCCTTGTATCGTGTCCCAGTGCAATAGTGCCAATGTGTCGTAACGCCCAGCTCCACGTGGGACGGCGATGACATGTCCACTCATGTCCTCTGACGCACTGCGCGATGCTGAGCAGAAATAAGGTGGCGATTTGGTCATTTTTAGTCCGCCCCACTCGCGTTAGAGCGCGAGTGGGGCGGAAGCCTATTGATCACTATACTTATCTGTTAAGTGTACCTGACAACGTATGCTGAAATGTTCAAATGTGAAAAATAAAACGAATAGACAAGCTTGTGGTACGTTTACTTTTAAACCTGTTTTTCTGTATTCATATAATTTATGACTTTTTTACTGATTACACACATGGATATGTACAATCGTTAGAAGTAAATAATTATCTACCTTAAGACGTCATATTTGATTCCAAACTAGTGAGAGTCTGCGCCGTGATACCCAAATAGCTGTTAAACTACATATAGTTTTTTTTTACTCCGAAACAGAACAAATACTTATGCTTATCATATAAAATCGCGCCAGGTGGGAATCGAAACCACGTCCCCGGCTCGGCAGTCAGACTTACTAACACCGCACTAAAGGGTCAGTCAATGAACGTACCTACGCATTCAATTAAACATTCACAACACTTAAATGTAAAAGTAGACACATTTCCTTTGTTTTTTTATAATTATTTACTATAACAGAATTATTTAGTTCCTATGTTCTTTGAACGTAGTTCTATTTCTTTGTGCAGGTTTGTGCATTATTTTATTTAGTTCATCTGTTTTATGGATATAAATAGACCTTTATTCAGTGGATTTGGTTACAGCAATAAAGGGTGTAACAAACTCAGCTACGAAACCCTGCCTTAACCTTATTATGCGTGCAAAAGGAGTATCTCAAAAGGAGCTAACTAATTATAATAATATATGGACTAGACGACAATTAGAACACCTGTATTATTTTTATGTAAACTTTTTTAAATAGGTATATACGCATATATATATCTTCACGCCAGATACATTACGGGGTAGGCAGAGACCACAGAGAGAACTAGGTGTACACATTTTGGAATTACCTAAATTACAATTATTTAAAAAGATAACTAAAAACTTTTTTTTTTTTACTTTTAACTAAAAAATAAACATACAAATTAATACACGTATTTTAAGTTGCTTGAAGCCATATGTAATAGGCCTTACATACACATATTTACCGAATAAGATCTTCATGGAGGCGATAAGTAATTTTTTTTCACACACAAGCTTGCCTCTAATATGATGAAGTACTGAGGGCTAACCAACGTTCACCATCAGTTTGAAAAAGAAAACCACTACACAAAATGTATGTTCTGTGAGACATTTCATCTGCAGACGAACTGCAACTAGACATTATTAATTGCATCTTAATGTTTAGCTATTTGTCTAACTTTAATTAAGATGTAAAATCTGTTTGAGATAAGACTAGCCTTGGGTGTTTTGCACCATCTGTTGATGCCCTGTAGGTACCTACTTTAATTTTTCTACGTGTCTTGTGAGTTCGCTGCTTTAGCCTCCTTCAGCCGTTTCTCTGTCTCGTGGCGTTTCATGGCGATGCGGAACCGGTTTATAACCAACGTCCGCTGCCAGCTCCACGATGACAAGCGCTGTTGGATTACGTTCGACTTTAGTAGTACTTCCCATCCAAGGTCTGAAGGTGGTATGAAATCTACTGGAATTCGCATATGAACGATGAAATTAAGCACGGAGAGTGAAACGTTTTTAATTTCCCTAAAGCAGATACAATGAATAAACATGTTTTTTTATTCGATTAAGTAGACTTGAGCTTCCAGACTTAGCGCACGTCCATTTAGTCGGCTCGTTTGAGCCGGCACCGACCGTCGTTATAGTTCGCTGTATAGCCCAATCGCTCTAAGCAAGACCGGGATTTGATTTATGGAAATATATTCCACGATACAAGTATATCATAACGATAACTGTTTCATCAGAATTCAGTTTCGATGTATCAACCTGAAACCTACGTTATGACATTCGATTGCAAAAGCAGAGTTAAAGGTGTATTAATTAGTATTGCATAAAAATATCTACATATTGTATGTCATGTATAAAATATGTGAAGTGGGAATTAGTACGTAGTGTAAGCTGTAGTGCACTTCTCAATTTCAGTTGAAATTCAGTTCAATACAGGGAGTCTAAAGCCATACACCGGGCATAAATCCAGACTGAGACGCTACTAGAAAATCTGTGTTAGAAAAATCCAATATTACCCGACACGGGATTTGAACCATTTCATCTCTCATATTTGTGTCTACTAAATAATGAATCAATGAATGAGTAACACCATTTCTAACAAATACCTACACACATCGAATGTACTATGTACATAAATTTATTTTAAGTGTTCCGTTCTATTTAATTTGAAATAATGTATTAATAACAAATTAGGTTAAACGAAACATGCAGGGACAGATGTATGCAGAAAATGAAACAAGGTTTTTAACATCAACAAATAAATATTTATTCGTGCTGCACTAACATATTAAAATAATCAACCAACCGCTTCCGAACCAAAGCACATTCTACACTAACCGAATTAGACTACACAACTATTAGGCCGTTAACACACAAGACAGTACCGACACCGCCAATTTACTGAATACAAGATGTCGAGAATAAAAGATAGAATAATAATTTTACTAGTACACATTAGTAAGTGTGTCTTACTAACCTTACTAACTATATATAACCTTTGGACCTTTACGGTAAGACAAAATCCGAATAGTTATCTTGTTAAAACAAAATTAAACCAACCCCGTATTTACAAGTATCTTAAGTAAAAAAAAAACCGGTACATTACGTAATCCTAAACTGTTATACAGTGTTTAGGGGTTAAATAATCTCTAGTTCTTTTAGTAGCAACGTGTGTTAACGCCCTTAGCGTGTTAGCAACCCATCATATACGTTAATAACGGTTCATAGTGACACAAAACTTAGTCTACACGCTGGTTCACATGCATTAACAATACATTTGCGCGATCCACTGAGATCTAATCATCTAATTGAGTTGAAAAAACCACTTGCAAGTTGGACGACCTTCCAATAGACTATATCCATCAGGAGAAAGAGGGGCTGCTATATATTTATTATAAATAGAATAAATCAAACAATAATTCATTTATTAAATATGTTAGAACAATTCATACCAAATCTCGAAGTATGATCTAGGCTAGGACCTATGTTCGTAGGATCATAATACTAAAAAAAGTCAATGTATTAACATATTACAGTCGAAAAACAAACAGACATCTCCCCGATGTACTTATACACACATAATAATTAAATTCATAATTTTGTTAATACAACACACCAAAGGAGACAACAAGAGACATTAACATTTCAAAAGACTGAAATATTTCGCATAGGGCAATTAAACGACAGAGGTTGACATTAAAATATGGAAACTTTCAATCTCACGTATAATATAATTTACAGAAGTTTAGCAGATTTCACATACTTCTGAAAAGATGCCATTAACGAAATCTAACATACATATTGTGGCAGGGCATTTATGACCCTAATCATAAAAGGGACGATCTATTGTAGACCTGCCGCCTAGTACACTATCTCAAAAAATAACGACGGCACGAGACCTTTAACGCAAAATGTCAACAATGATGAAGTACTTGTGTCACATTCGTGACAGACAATTGAATGATAACATTCGTTGTCATATAAAGGACATTTTAGCACATTCAATTGACAGTTCTCCATATTACTTATTAGTGTTGGTACATACCAACAATAATAGCGCAAAAAATGTACAGCGTATTGTCTATTTCATCCTTTACCTGTGTACGTATCGCACAACATGCAGAAAACCAATTCCATGCACGTGTGTAAGGTTGTCTGAGTCTTCATTTCCGTCTTGTACAATGTTATTTTCGAGTACCTTGACTGTATTGATGATGTGCTCCCAAAAGTAATTTACCAATCATTCAAAACACAATATAATCTCCATTTACAGTAGCCAGACCATCATTTGAGCGTGGTCAGAAAAGTGACCCTGACATAATCGTACCATAACATATCTATAAAACTATCCGCCCTGATACTCAACATTACTATGCAAGTAGCTAGAGCAGTGACTGTCTTATAAGCATAACTTACTATCTATACAAATAAATAAATTTGGAGTGTCTGTTTGTAATATTCAAATAACCGCTTTTTACTATTACTAAATGCCTATGTATGTACACATTGTACACACGGTACATATACCAAAATAACATGTTTTACTATTTTTGTCTGTCTATCTGTTCGTACCGGCTAATCTCCGGAACGGACGGACCGATTTTGACAGGACATTTACTGGCAGATAGCTGATGTAATAAGGAGTAACTTAGGCTAATTTCGTTTTAGGATTTCAAGCGGACGAAGTCGCGGCACAGCTAGTTTTATATAAATTACTTGCAAGAGAGATGCAGCTCAACTGATGTATAGATAGTAATGTCACAAGAATTAACATCAATAAAAAGAATGTTAAAAGCTAACTAAATTTCATTAAGAAATCATACTTCGAATACTTCTTATAAAGTCAGATTACTAAACTATCAATGCATTACTGAACATGTCATCATTAATATAAATTATTCAGAAGCACTCTATGCCGATGCAGTAAGGTTTATTTTTGCATAACTATAACAATCTATCTCTTATAACTTAAGCTCTTACAATAGCTTAAGACTTTGAATCACATTAAGGTATTAAATATATGAGACGACAAAAGAAAGTAAAATAGCGACATCTAGTGACAAGTATGGATACTTGACTGGTGTACAGAAAAAATCTATGGGAAATACCAAATAGCATTGAAACTTCATAAAAATAATATATCATGTAATAATAAATGCTAGTTCAGCATTGGATTGCCAGGTGTAAGGATGTCAAATTCTAAATCAAGGAAGGGTTTCAAAGAACAACAAAAACGAAAACAAACTGAATCCATTAAAATAATGTAAGGAAAAATACTAGTGCGTGATTTAACTCTGGCATGAACAAACCTAAATACTATAGTTTATATACATATTTAAACGGAGAAACTTCCGGCCATCTGGCAACCCTACACTGCATAATGACATCCGACAATAAATGCTTCTCAGTATTATTTAACTACACAAAATAAAACTTCCAATCTTTTCGAAACACAAAACAGAAACTAAGGTTTAAATTAATATAATATGCTTTAAAGGTGTGTCCATAGAATATAACATCGAGTGTTAATCGTACTGTAAATCGCCATAACATCTATTGCCCATTTAGCAAATTTCTTAGTATGTGTATAATATTTATCGCGAGACTATAATTGTCAAATACGCGCAAAACGCATAACCAAGCTGCCTCATTATTGCGAACCGGACATTAGGTACGCCACAAAACCCTTCTGGGTTCACAAAATCCAAAATGATTCACTTAAATAAATTTAAAATCGCCTTTGTAATTCACGTTGTTGTGTTTTTTCGACATTTTCACGCACACTGGTGTTATAAATACGCTGTGAAATTATAGAAAACGACGTTCAACAACTTCGTACTATGTACTAAATTCTACAAGAAAAAACGAATTACATGCCATGACAAAAAATATATGATAGGTGAATTCTACTCGACATCAACTCTATGGGCACGACATAGGAACATTCACAAAGATCAAGTCACTAAGGCCCGTAGACTAGCCGCAGCCGCTGGCGCCGCCTCAGTTGTCTTCCTCCTCATTCTCAAACATCTCGTTGTAATCTTGCGAATGATCGAATTCTTTCAAATCCTAAGGAAAACAAACCACTGTGAGATATTTGAAGAGAATGAATAAGAGCACAACTCACTCATGATATAACATGCTATATGTGTAGAATAACTACAAGCATAGGTTTATCCTATGTAGACATATGTCCAGATTCTTTTGTAGAATCATTACGGAACTACGAACATCTTGCATCACCAAAAAATGTTGCCACAGTTCTAGTATCGAGTTCTAGAATACTTTACTGTAGCATCTAAACTGTTAGTGATATATACAGAAGCTATAGTATGATGCATTGTTTGGTTATTGTTGGGATTTGAATGTAACAAGTGGTTATAACATCAGCCACTTAAATGTATGTTTAGTCACTCACTAAAACACTGACATACCAGACATTAACAATGAAGGCCAAAAGCTCACAATTCCAAAAGCTTGGTTAGATAGTTGGAGTTATACATAATCAT
>DWFO01002898.1:0-13052 GCA_018246595.1 Mimoniades nurscia nurscia | reverse complement strand
ATAGGCTCACCACCTATTCCATCGTGGGACTTAAAAGTAACTGGTGAAACGTGGGAATATTCTACATTCCTCTGCCTCCCTCTTCGGGGATTACAGGCGTGAAGTTACTTTTTTTACAAATTATTGCTATTAATCTTGCATAAATGGAGGGATTTCCTTACCTTTATGTAATATATTATTGTTACCATGGTGCAAAGGTTATTTTTTGTAATTAAACAATTTTTTTTAATGCTTTTAAACGATTTTATTTAATGCTAATTTAATGCTCACTATGAACCAGCCAATATCTTATTGAATTGATATTAATAGAAGTGTTCAACAGATTTAAAACTATAAATTATTTAATCGGTTGCGATCCGAAAACAAACTTTAATTACGCTTTTAATAAAATATGAAAAAGGTATTTTTATTTCTAGTTTCAATTTCAGCACATATGTACAAACCGTACCGCATTTTATTGGCGTCCACGCTCTCAGTAGTAATTAACTAAGTTATCTAAGTAAACGATAGACGCTCCTAAGGCAGCTAAAATTATTTAATCATTGAAACAATAAAATACGTATAAAAAAGTAACATCACGCCTGTAATCCCCGAAGAGGTAAGCAGAGGAATGTAGAACACTCCCACGTTTCTCCAGTTACCTTTAAGTCCTGCGATGGAATAGGTGGTGAGCCTATTGTCATACACCGGGCACATATCCAGACTCCGAGCCAGTACTAGAAAATCCAAATTAGAAAATCCCAGATAAAAAAATAGAAAAACCCAGGACCTCCCGGTCGGCAGTCGCACTTGCAACCAACACGAGGCAGTCAATAAAATACATCCCTAGTATGTCACTAGTATGACAGTATGACTAATAGTATGACTAGTATGACATATGACATGAATCCTATCTTGACCTCGGTGATTACTACGGGTAAACTGCTTCAAGTATTACGTCACAATTTTTCTAATGTGATGATGCCTCGCCCACTATTTATAAATCTATTACACTTTTATAAAACACTCATAGCTAGAACCCTCAATTCGAGCAATTTTTTTTTCCCACCTACAATACAAATTGACTCTCAACTGAAGAGTTGTTTTGAAGCAACGAAGTGAAAATAAATTTATGGAGATTTTATATTGAATATTTAAATTTACTTTTCTACTTCTGTTTATTTTTATTTCATTTGACAACGTGCACTTAATAGGTTATTGTAAAATTATCATATGAATATTTATACCAATGAATATGCAAAGGATCGACTTCTCTTACGCGTTGGGTAATCCTGTAATGTTAGTAGTAAGTTTGTGAACATTAATGAAATACCTAGATAAATTTTTCACGTGTACATAAAATAAATTGAAAGTCTACTGAAATTATGGGATACATTCAATAATGATTTTATGATATAAATGAACTTTCTTCCAGAAGATATCAGAGCGCTACGTGAAGTTTTTAGATTTAGTGTTAAAAAAATCTGTAAAAACGCTTTCAAGTGGTTCATCCGCACTTTTACCTAGCCATATTTAAAATATAATATAAATTTTATCACCGATGGAAACATATGTAAAGAAATAATTTAAGCAAAGGCTTTTAAAATATTTACGACCAATTGTTACTACTAAAATAGTTTAATAGGTTTATTCGATTTTCGTTTTCTGTTAAATAATAAAAAACATCAGGCCAATGTGATTTTAAATTTATGTTACGCTCAATAGTTTTACTGCAATTTATATGTACCTATAATGTTAAAAACATTTTTGTTTATGTTGCAGACTGCTGTCAAAGTGGAGACCCATTCGTGCCGTCACGCCGCGAGAAAAACCAATTTACACAAAAACCAGAACCAGAAAGTCATACCTTGTAAGTTACCTTGTTTCTAGAGTGTTTTACATTTAATACTTGATTTTTTTATGTACATATAATTTTCGTAATACGTTTTGGTACAGAATATATTGTTTATTAATTTTGATTATTATTAATTTCATTTGTTAATCATTTGATAATAATACATATTATTTATTTAACAATATTATTTAATAATTTTGTTATTAAACATTTTGAACAACTTGTTTGTTATCCGTTCGCGGTTTTGTTTCGTAATATCTACAATATAATACAATACATAACTTCAAATATAGAACGAATATCATATTACATTACAAAATTAATACTCTGCCTGCACTGTTCGCATTGTAAAATTCCCTTCAACAAAACCCAAACAGCGAAAGAGGCACTTAAGCTCAAGTATTCATTGGCAGGCATTCGAAAAATCGACAATACGTATTCAAAACTGTGCTAGTTTGATAGTTTTCGCGAAAGACTACGAGGTGCTGAATACGACTCTATTTTGCCTATTGGGTCTTTTGTGCTCTAAAAACTGCGAGGGGAGAGCCACTCAGATACCAAGTGATGATTGACAGACGTTTGCCACATTGGCAGAATTATATAACAAGATTTATCAGAAATACAACAGCAAAATATTTGGCTCAGACTTAGTCCATTCTTTACATTATTGTTCTTTCTATAAAGTACAATAGATAATTACACTTTTTTTTTACAGTACAATAAAAATAAATATAAATGTACAATGTAATTAAACATAAGTTATATTGTCAAGCTGTCAAACAATGTACATAATTCGAACTATTTACTAAGTTACATAAAAAGATTTCTATTAATAAAAGACAATAATCAAATTGTGCTTACTTTTGTGACTAAATCATATTATTTAGACAAATAATATGTATTTATTCCCAGTGTCTATTACAACTATCTCGGAGACGTTAAAATATTATACTCATATTCGAAGCTTTTATTTCTGTTATGACAAAACAAAGGACGTCAAAAGAGGGACTTGCTTTAACACAAGCGAATAAATATGAACGATTCGTGTATTTTTTTATTATGTAATTAAAATTTTAGTTAAACAGAAAATGGGCATACGCATTTTCTGTTTATATATCAATAACTTTAATTAAAGTTAACCAGAAGTTTTTTCTGTATATTCAGCAATTTTCTGTTTATATAAATATCTCTTTAATTAAAATAATTGTTATATAAACAAAAAATAGGCATGTTTCGAAATAATGGATAATGTTTTGTTCGCAGACGACTACAACAGAGTGGTGCTAGAAACGGTGGACCGGGAACCCGACTCGGATTACATCAACGCTTCCTATATAGATGTAAGTTCATTTTACAAACCCAACATTTCGAGTCCCACTTTTATATGACACATGGGGATACTTGAAACCATTCCACAGCTCCGGTCAAAGAAATAATACGCAAGCTACAAAACAAATACATATTAATTTTCTTTTCCTATCTAAAACCTAATATTTCCTTTAATATTAATAATTTTACATAAAGTGTATGAACTACAGATTTTAACAAACTACATTTGTTTATTTATTAATTATGTTTGTGTTTTTATACTTTATGTTATTTGTACATTTAATTGTGTAATTTATTTCGTTCACTTAAAGAAAATTATGTTTACAATTACAGTTGAAGTAGGGCGATCATTAATATGGTAGTCGCTATTACAATTAAGGATTTTAAATTATGCCTTATTAATAAAATAATATCTACAGGTTTTTCAGCCGAATTTAAACGGCAATATACGTTAACGACATCTCAAGTAACGTATACGTTAATTGCCTTCTTTGTTGTGAAACTTTATAATTCGATCTTACCAGTTCGTAATTGGATGACTACTTTAGTTGCGTAACTCATTTAGATGAGTGGTACATTAGATTACCGAGCGAGTGTTGAACAAATCCGTTCAATTGTGGCGGGACAATTATAAATTATTACCGTACAATGTAATTATGAAACGTATAATTAATTAAATGTTCAATAAAGAAACAGTAAATAGGTCTATCTAAATGGGCGTGGTACTACGAAAAAAAAATTAAAATTTAATACTTATAAAAAACCTAAAATATATCTTATAGGTAACCCAGTCACCTACTATGAAATGTTAGCTTTTATTTGGCCACTTGGTAACTATTATACTTTACATTACCCTACATTACATTACCCTACATTACATTACCCTACATTACATTACCCTACATTACATTACATTACAGGAGGAGAACGCCTCCACTTAATTATTGCGGAACAATTATATGTATTACGTTAGTACAATGTCATTAATTAGAGATGTACCATAATGAAATTTATATTAACAATAAATTGATTGACTGGAAACATAAAATAATTTATCATCAATATTACTATCAGCCTTAGTCCACTGTTAGACATCGACCTCTAATAAGCGACATCGCGTCCCATTCTAAGCCCAATAAATATCGAATACCTGGAAATAACTGTTAATTAAAATTTAGTTATTGCTAAAATGCTCAGATAAAATATAATTTCGGTAAAATTGTGTAACATGGAAAAAAATACATACACAAATATATGATATCATATGGATACAATTGTCTAATGGCTTAATCTAACCTTACATTAGCAATAACGGCTAAATGAAAATGATTTACAAAATTAACTTCCGTTAAAAATTTTGCAAAGAGTCACACTAATTTCCATGGGATATGGTTGCGCGGCGTTCATTGAGGGCGCTGCGAGGAAAACTAATTAAACGGAATCTGCAAGCCCAGTTTCGTCTAAGTACTCTCTGTTTGTTATAAGCTTCTTGTTGGTTAACAGGCAATGCAGTCGCCGAGTGTACAAGCAATCTTCTTACGTTCATTCTTATTTATCTTTATATACCTTCTATTTGTATAATAAATAAATAAGTAACTTATAACTTTTTATCTTATATAAAATATGGTTGCTTTAGATTTAATTTAATAGAAAAACTTTACAATCATAAAATGTATCACCTGAAATTAGTTCACAGTTTTTTTAATTTATAAATATTGCGGATAGTCAGTCAATAACATATTTTGTCAATTACATATGTAAAATGATTTACATAATCGTAATAAAATGTACCAGATTTTATTTGTTAACTGTACACTGTTCGCACAGTACCTAAGGTGATGCGGCGGACATATCCTTCACGATTAATTGCGTCCAATAAATTGCAGACGATAAATTTACCGCCGAGCAACTGAATACGACCTTAGAATAGCCTCCTAACACGAAAAGAAGTATCGGCACCTAAAGGATGTTTCAATGATTTATAGAAAACATAAAAAAAAGACATTGTATTTTATCGATAGTCTAACTTTAACTCGTTTACATCTTTTGTCGTGTTGATTGCAAACGCGATTGCCGATCACGAGGTCCTTGGTTCAAATCCCGGATCAGGCACTATTGAATTTTTCTAACTTACATTTTCCTGCAGTGGCTTGGAGTCTGGATATGTGCCCGGCATGTGGAAGTGTACTAGGTGTAGTACAGAGTACAGAGGCGTGCCTCTGCCTACCTCTTCGAGGATTACAGGCGTGATGTTAAGTGGTACTTTTTCTTTATAATAGTAAGAAGAAACAGACGGAGATATCCCAAGTGATGTTCGTGCGTTTTTGACACAAAACAACATATGTGTCAACATTTAAAAAATGGTCTGTTCTTGTCGGAGCGAAGTAATGATACATTTCCCGACCGACTCTTAAAGTATTAATCAAACATATAACATTAAGTGACATATGATTACCCTATACACCTTAAGGTTCTCCATAATTTATTTATTTATTTATTTATTTACTAAAATAATAAATAATAAATAAAATAATATTATTAAAGTTATCAATAATATTATTAAAGTTATCAATAATATCAATAATATCCATACCGTGTGAACTTTGTCAACCCGCACTTACATTGGTAGCGTGGCCTTCTCGTAATGGAAAACAGACGGATTGATGATGACAATGTTATTGATGTATGGTCATTGTATACGTCCGTAACGTGTGTTATAATGGAGCGAAGTGGCCAGTTTCATAAAAGGGTGTACAATGAAAAGTCGGGGCAGACAAAAAAAGGGTAAAGGGTAACTAACATATTGGCCGTTGAGACGAATTTGTGTGTGATATTTGCTTATATAAAGAAATATCCACGTCATTCCGAAAGGGTATGCCTGCAAGTTACATATTTGGTACAATATTCTCAACAGTGTCGTTAAATAACATCACGCCTATACGTCCCCGAAGGGGTAGACAGAGGAGTGTAGTATACTCCCACGTTTCAATGTTCATAAGATGGGTACAATTATCAATATACATATGTTATGACATGATTCACCATTCATATTTGTACTAATAATATGTTGAGACATCTCCACATATTGTCATCAGATCCTAAAATAAGCTTGTGTTACGGTAACTCGATGGCTTATAAACTATACATATGCATATAAATATAAGTATATATTTATGCAACCAGTACAGTGTGGACTGGTGCCAATTAAGGGATATATACGTCTCTATTCTATTGAACGAGCATTTGTATACATTTATAATCGCATTCTCCAAAACGGCTGTAACAAATTCGATGATATTTACAATTTAGGATAATGCGAGGTGATCTAAGTAGGTCTCGTGTCTGGGTAAATGACTTTCTGTAAATTTTCACACAATGAAAAACAAATTTCATACGTAACACAACGTAACATCACGCCTGTAATCTCAGAAGAGGTAGGCAAAGAATTGGAGGAGGTACGCTGCCACGTTTCACCGGTTACGTTTACGTCCCACTATGGAATAGGTGGTGAGCCTATTGACATGCACCGGACACACATCCAGACTCCGAGCCACTACTAGAAAATCTAAATTACAAAAATCATTACGTGCCCAACCCGGGATTTGAATCCAGGACCTCACGATCGGCAGTCGACACGAGGCAGTCAACAAATCTGATATGTTTGCGCAAAAAAATGAATTCTGAAGGAAACTAAGTTTCTCCATGTTGCCACCTGAGCCAATCTGGATCGCTCAGCCACTGATAGTTAAAAAGATAAACCTTTTAAGTGTCAGGACAGTCTCAAAAGGACGCAGAGGCTGTAAGTGTGTCCTTTCATGTAACTCCTCATAATAGTACAATACCCGTAAAATTAGGACCCCGGATTGGGTGCATTAAGCAGTGATGTGACGGAAGAAATCGGCGTCTGTGCCGTTTATTGGGATCTTTATATAAAAAGGGTCCTCAAATTTTATTAAGCGTTCGAGCATAATGGTACGTAACACTTATGAGACGGGTAATAATCTCACCGCGTGTTGTGCTCGTATTTACGGGTACGCCGAATTTTAGCACCGTTTATATAGCGACGTCCTTGTACGTTTATTTTTGAAGGACTAATAAAATTTCAATTAATTGATCTACAACTCGAGTGTCGCTTAATGTCTTTTAACAGCAAGTTATCATAAATGAGAAATACTTTTAAGGTCAACTTTCTCGAATGTCCCGACTTGAGTGATCGAAACTAAAAGTAGCCCTCTTTGAGCACCACTTGTAATTCTAGCACTACACGCTAACGCTAGTAAAACATGGTAATTCATTAGATTTTATATATCAACGTCATTTACATACCTATGATAATGAGCATACCTGTATAAATGTAACTAATAGATGTTTTTAAATGTAATTTAATATATCTATATGTAATCCATATAATGGTACATTAATATTATCCTTCTGCACTTCTACAATGTGAACTGTGAAAATGCCAAATACCAGACTACTCCTTACGTGATATAATCTTAAATAGAAACACCATCATTTCTCTTCACGTATCAAATGTAACAATACATGTAAATTGACTATCTGTTTAAATAAATATCGAGCAATAAATTTCTCAGTCGTTTCCCTTGCTAAAACAACGAGACGATAACATGTATATTTGTCCACAGAGTATTTTAAAGCCGAATGCTTACATAGTGACCCAGGGGCCAACGGAGGAGACGGTGGTTTACTTCTGGAGGATGATATGGCAGGAGCGCGCCGCGGCGATAGTCATGCTTACCAAAACCTTCGATTTCATCAAGGTAAGCCACCATCACATGGACAGCGTGGCAGTCTGCAGCCTTGATCATTCTCATTGTGAGAGGAGACCTATAAGCAACCTTAGAACTATCAAAGAATTGTTGTTGATGTTGTACAAACTCTACATCTCGTAAATTAAGTTGCATTATACTAAATAAATAATCGTTGTCTAACGTAAATTGTTTTGCAAAAATTCATCTCTGAAACTTTGAGGATAGCGTTATAATAACCAGTGAACAAAACAAAAATGACCAATTTTGTTTATTCACTGGTTATACCGCTATGAACGCAATTAAGCGCGAGCGTGCAACTGTTTTAAACCATATGAAAGAAAAATATGGCAGCCAAATAGAAACGAGTTTATACTATGAAACTTAATTCAATTAGCCCCATAAAGCACGAGGCTGGGCTCAGCAGTAATTTATTCCTCACAAAATGGACTGTCAAATAGAGACGGATTCGCGGCATAACCGTGATGAAAAAGATTTGGACCGAATGGAACGCCTAAATTTAAATTCATTTCTACATTTTCATCGCTCTCATACCATACCATCAGTACGCATTACTGTTCAATCCTGATCCATCAATCATAACATCAACAATATCCCATTAATTTATTTATTTGTTTAATAAATATAACACACTTTACGTACATACATCATACGGAAATACGCGAAGCCGTGATAGGACGTCACAATATACTCCATCACCATTTATTTATATGTACATATATTTCATCACCAGCTAATAGCTGACATAATCCATAGTTTTGTAACTTTGTATAAACTGAATAAATTCTAATAGAGCAAATTGAGACCTCATTGAAACGTAGTCAGATCAAATTTGGTAATAAATGAGGTAAATCTATAACCCAAGTGATAGGTAATCACACTTTAGTTCTTCGGCACTTAACAGCAATATATACCATTTTCAGCCGTCCAGTATTAAATAAAGTACGCAGGCACATTAAGAGATTTAATATTAAAACTAATTTATAAAGTAAGCTTGAGTTCGTGAGATTTGGACAGATCTTATTAATCTTTCCAAGTTCAAACCAAATTTCGATGAATTATCTTAACACCGCTTACATGTCGCTTTACGGATTTTCGTAACATATCAAAGAACGAAATGTCTTGATACAAATTATACAGATAAAAATCACTTCTATTCTTATGTAGTCTTTGATCGTAAAATGTAATTATAACGAAAAGTATGATTCCCATTTTCCTTATTTCGCAGACAAGGAAATTGATATTCAACTTTATTATTGGGCCTTAGTAAAACGTAATACTTTATCGCAATTTTCAGAGCCATTATTTTCGTCAGAACGTAGACAACGAATATCATAATTATACAATAATTGCTTTAACAAATTTTAAATAAATTGCATAGTGCGAAATGAACACCATAAAATATGATAATTAAAATGTTCTGTCTTTAAATTAAATTTTATAAATAGATTATCTTTATTAACATACTAAAATATTGTTTCAAATTGAATTCAATAATAAAAATTGCCTTCCATTAGTATTTCACGAACCGGATAATGATTTAAATTCTTATAATAATGATAAGTGAATACCTGTACGTATGATTTATATACACAATTAATACCAATATACATTCATACGTATCAACTTTATTAAGCAACATCAGCCTCTGTTCAAATATTTTATTTTAATTAACATTGAATCATACTTCTTTTTATTATGATGATAATGAGTTTTTCGAATAAATATTATTATTTCATTCATTATGATTTAAAGTACCGAAATAAAGGCCGATTGTTGACGCCCACGCCATCATCAACATCAATTTATAGCAGTCCACTGCAGAGGCCTTTCTTGAGCAGTAATGTCCATAATCCCTACGCTGGGCATGCGGGTTGGACATAGCAGAGCACAGCTTCTCTAACCGCATACGCTGCTGCCCGGAGACGGCCAGGGCACATAGCTGTAAGTAGGCTGATCGCGCCATACCGCGATCTGCCAGCGCCGGGTTTAATCGCCTCTTACGACATCCTGTATCCCTGAACGGGGTGGAGGAATGCATTGTTACTCCGTCCCGACACGGACAACTACTATTACTAACATTTAATTAGTTTTAATTTATATACATATATAGTGTTTGTAATATGTGCACATGTACATACATATATAATTTTCCTTATAATACAACCATCACAAAGGTACCGTAGAAGAGATTGCTTAAAACATACTGTTTTATGAGGTCACCCGTTTGTCCCACTGTATTATTATTAATTCAGCGTGCAGTAGCCACGGAAAAGTTCGCATTATATCAGATTCCGTTATCAATTTATAATTATATCTACTCCAAATATGATCAATAAACATTTGAAACAATTGCACTTGTTTTACTAGGTAATGTGCGTCCAGTACTGGCCACCGAACAAAGACAAGGATGAGGCGTATGGTGACATTACCGTGGGCATCGTCCAAGAGGAGGAGCTCGCCAACTTCCACATACGGACCTTCAGACTTTACAAGAGCGAGAAAGGCGTCAGTATTCACACATTATTTCCTATGCGTGACTGTAATAAATGACTACGTAAATCACAAAATACGATTAACAGTTTTATGCACTTCGGTTTTTTTTTTCATTTATTCATTCTTTATAAATAAATAATAAATATCTCGGGACACGTCGGGTGTATTTCATGGCATTTTCTGCCAGTAAATCTATGTTGATCGTACAAATCTGTGGTAGGTGTAGTAATAAAAAAAGGAAAAAGACAAAATTAAAATAACGAAAATTAAAGTGTAAATAAAGGTAGTTTAGTTTTGTATAAAAAAAAATTATTGTAATTGTTCAAATGAACCACTAACTTAACTAATACTTAATATATCTCCCATTTATAACGTGACTACATGATCTACTCGCTAATGGCTCTGATTTATGACCCGTGGCCCGTTAATTCGATTTTCACCCAAGACAAATTCGTCCTTACCCAAACAGTTTGTTACATCGCTTTTGTTGACAGGTGGTGGTAGAAGAACGCTTCATCCTTCAGTTCCACTACACACAATGGCATTCTCATACGTGTCCCTTCAGCAATGCCTTGCTGGAGTTTAGACGACGCGTGCGAGCGGTGGTTGGAAGGAGATTAGCTACCAACCCTGCCGCCGGCCCCATGGTTGTACATTGCAAGTAAGTACACGTATATTTTTGTGATTCTCTCCCCATGAAACTATGAACTTTGTTAATCTATCCTTTAATTTAGATGTTAATTCTTGGTCTGTATAACCGACAATATTATCATTGCATATTTTGTTAATTCAAAGCTATAAATTCACAAATTGTTTATTTATGCACTGTTTATGAAAGATATCAAAACATCACAATGATTGAAATGCAAATTATATGACGATGTTTTAAACGTTTCGTGCAGTGAACCTATGAATCATAAATTCCATAAAATTTATTTTATAGAAATAGTATTTGTATTAACAATCAGAATGTGTGTACTTTATTCATGACAGCTTTAATGTCAGATGAAAGGAACATAACGAATGTTCTTTGATTTCGTCCACTTGTGAATAATCGCGTCAGAAAACAATTGGTTGAAGCGTTGGGCAGTCGAGGTACCATGATCGGTGACCATTGTAAAATAAACCAAACAGCATTGGAACCAACACTTTAGCGATACCCACTGTGTCGTTCATGATATTTAGCGTCGACACTTTGGCGCACGATGTCGACTAAACATATAACGATATAGATCAAAGCAAATAATTAAATAGATTCTAAAAACGGTGTTTACAAAATATCTTTAATTTACATTCCATCTCATTTATTTTCTTACCAGTGATGGAGGTGGAAGATCAGGAGTATATTTAGCAGTGGATGCTAACCTTGAATTGGCAGAGGAAGAAGACTCCTTTGACGTTTTCGGATATTTGAAAAAACTGAGGCAATCCAGGAAAGGCCTTATAGAGAATGAAGTAAGTACGATTTATGGTCCATAAAAGAAATTTATGAGACCCATAAAGATCTGATTTCAAAGACAAATTGAATTCGCAAAAATATTTTGCAATTTATTTAGAACTCTTTGAAATATTTATGTCAAACAAATTGTATTTCACAAATTTTATATCGGACCATTACGAGACCACTCAAATGTGACGTCAAGACGTGATGATAGAAAATAATTAATTTAGTGATGTCTATAGTATAATTTAGTATTTCATTCAGAGTTCTTTTTATCTCGCCACGACACTACATCGAATAAACCACAAAATCAATTAGCCACAAACCATCGTATATTTTAGGCTCTCGCATGATAACACATTATGATATTAAACACGCCTTTGAAATATTTACTCATATTGTTACAAAATAAAATTACTTTACCTTGTAGGGCAACAAATTCGAATAAGAATGAAGTATTATGAATTATGCATAAACTTAACTTTTCAACGTTAAATTACGTTCAATCCACGTGTTGGTTTGCAAGGAAATCTACATCTTTCCCAATCAAAACTTCGACTCTTATAGAGGTTGATCGCAATAAGAATTGTATATTCCGTGAGTTCTTTCCAAAATTAAACTTTTTTCCATACCGAATTTCTCCGAAATCGGTTCAGCGTTTCTAGTGTAATAACGATAAATAAAACAACATGAAAAAAATAGAATGAACACAACATTTTGAAAACACTGAAGAATTTGATAATTTGTTTTGTATTATGAGTTATAAATATATCAATAATGTTAATAATGATTGTTCTATCAGGAACAGTACAAATTTGTATACGACACGCTTGAAGAACACGTGGTGTGCGGAGTATCCTGGTTCCCGGTATCGGAGCTCTCCCAGCGGCTGAAGCAAAAGTCACAGAGGGATCCAGTGACCAAGCTCAACGAGTATCAGAAAGAATACCAGCAAATTTGTAAACAGACACCGAGATTCACTATTGGTGACTGCGCTGGAGGCCACAGAGGTGACAACAGGGAGAAAAATCGTGATGTGTTAGTGGTCCCTCGTAAGTTCGTATTTTCGATACTTTTAAACGTGCAGTGGGCTGGCCATATCTGTCGTAGGACCGATGGCCATTGGAGCCGACGAGTCCTAGAGTGGAGACCGCGTCTCGGT
>DWFO01002897.1:0-13054 GCA_018246595.1 Mimoniades nurscia nurscia | reverse complement strand
GCCATGGTTCAGTGCAAATTAATAGTTGTACAAGTAAAAATTGCACAATATAAACTCGAGAGCAAAAAAATCGCACACTACCTTAATTTTCGTTTCAGAGTACGTTTTTTTTAAAATGGCGCTTGTTTTTCAAATCTTATTTTAACATAATTAAAGTGCACATTGTTAGCTTTCAAAAAACATCTAACACTTATCCATAACCCTTAAAATAGTTGCAGTAGCGACAAAAAAACTCATGTTCATGTGCACGATTTTTTTTGCTCTCAAGTGTATGTCATACGTTTATAGGAATAACACGGGAAGTTTTTAACTAGACCTGAAATTACAGCAGAGCTTGAAAAGGTGCGTTCGTGGCGCTCGCACATCGTCCTTTGATATTACATGTGCAGGAAATCGTTTAAAAGAAGAGTAATCATCAGTAACTATGTTTTTTTTCGACCCTTTTTATTATTCCACTGTTGGACCATGGGTCTCCTCTCAGAGTGGGAGGCTTAAAGCCATAGTCATAGGCCACGTTGGCCAAGTGCGGGTTGGAAGACTGTTATTGTTATTTTTAGAAAAAAAAAACAATATAAAGAAATATATAATTGAGGTCCCGTGACATAATGCAACGTTGTTAGGTAAAGGAATAAATTAAACACGTAATATACATTTCTATATCTTTACTGACACATGAAGCGCGAATGTCTACGCAAATAGATCGTCGGGAGCTACCGGTCTGTTCGTAGCCTAATATTCAACAAATTAATCTCTAAAGGCAGTGAGACACCGGGTCAAAACGGTGTTCCGCTTAATAACATCTATATTTATTTTAATTCGAAGCCGACAGCTTATTCAATATTACATAAGAGGAACACAATTTTTAAGTCAATCATCGAATATTATATTCTTCAATTCCAATTCAAATTCAAGTAATTCAAATTTAAGTCAATCATCGAATATTATATTATATTTCGAATATATCATCGAATTGATATAATATAAACTCAATATATTAATTTATTTTTAATTTAACATTTGCAATGTTTCTATCATGAGACTAAAACGGAAAATGAAATGTGTTGTCGGCTTACAATAAACACTTACAAACGCGGATAAAACGACAAATTGTTATTCGATTTTATATGCTTTGACAAATAGTTATATTCGATTTTCTATGCTTACATACATTATTCGAACTTTAGAAGCAAACATAAGTGTTGCTATTAAGAAAAATAGAAATTAGTAAGTATTAAATGTTGTCCGACAGTGTAAGTTTTATAATATATGAATGCACACATTGTACTATTTGGTACCGTTTATCTAAAGCAAAAATATCTTATAAACAATTTTATAAATCTCATTAGGATTAATAAACCATAGTATATACGACACTGCTAACTACACATAAAAGTGAAAATATTTAGAATATGATACATACATCATTACAATTATCATAAACAATATGAGTTTATTTGATTGAAAATTTATTTCATGGTAATTTTAATATTACATTAACATGAAATATTGTAATGTATTATTATTCATCTCTATTTGCAATATTTATGCAAGCCTAATACAATAATATGTGGTGCAAATAAATATCGTGCAAGTGCAGTATTGAATTTAAAAGTCTGCTGAAATAAACAATCTTTTTCGAAATTACTTGCGCCAACAAAAATAGTTCTTGTATTGTAATAATTCTTTTTATAAAAAAAATAGCAGTTGATGTGTTTGTACTTAACATTAATGTATAATAAAATTATATAATGTTTGTTATATTTCATAAGTCAAGTTAATGATATTAATAAATGGAGAATACAATGTCCAAAGACAGGGATTTATTATATTTTTTTTATACATCGCAACAAGTTTGGAGGTATTATTGGTTTTGTTAGCAATAAGATTATTGCAACCAAATGCGTTATAACTAATTTACTAAATAACTGACGGACTAGGCTTGTTAGTGCATTTTATTAAGTTAAGTTGCTACTACTTGCTAGTTTGACAAACTGTAAGGTAACAAGAAAAGTCAATTTTATATATATATAAATATATACATACATACATATTAAGCAAAATTTGATACACTTGTATGCAATAACAGAGTTAAATACAGACAGAGAAAATTGGGGGACTTTATATAATTCTAACACAATACAATTTTTGTATAATTATGTTCTTTGGACAGCAGATATATCATTTACTCAATTATTTTAAAAGAAACATGAATTTTTAAATTGTATTTGAATTTCATTAGATTTAGACATATTACCACCTCCTATAACATGTTAACGGGCATATGAAATTACTGTATGTTATGATGGTTGGTATATATGAAGGTTCTATGAGATTCTTGTTGGTGCTAAACTTCGTTTCTTTTGAATTAAACAAATCATTTCTCATGACATTTTGTTGTGGTAATCAAATTATTACAAATATAAGAACACAGTAATATGTCCTAGCCATTTATAAGACACAATTTATATTTCCAGCAAATATTTAATACTCAATTGATAGTATGAGAAATTAATCGCAATAGAACAGTATCATGAGCATGTAGAACGTATTGCGCGTACAAGTGAGGACTGGAATAAGAATACAGTCTAGTTCATTCCAAGTTTTCTTTTCTATAAATACATTTATAATGTTACCCAAGTTTGAAAATAGAATCGTTACGTTTAAAATTTATATATTTCGACACCCAACTATAAAGCAAGAACTATTTTCGATTTTATCGTTTAAAAATTTATGTTGAATATTAGAAAGGTGCCATGGAAACTTGCTATCATACTAGTGAGTAGTAATTTATAGCTACAACAATGATATTTATTTGCGATGCTTTAACTGTGTAATCTTATAGAATAATTATATAACGTGTATTTATTAAATATATATTATGTATACTTTCGAGGTTCATTTTTTCTATTAAAGGCTTATTTTCACGGATTACATTATTTTGACAACATAATGAAAGTGAAATTTTGTCATATGCTGATTTTATCCTAGAATTTACTGCTGACAAACTGTATTTCACGTTTACAATTGCTGTATAAGAGAACAATTTAGTGCCCGTTCTTGACTATCGTTGTACTTTTTGTTTTATTTATTTATTTTTCATATTTTATACTACACATTTCACTGTTGTTTCGTACATTAGAACTTTAAGCTACATGGATACATTGAATAACAGTATTTAGTGTGGACATAATAAGTTTATAACAGAAAAAACATAAAGAGAAAATGGTACATAATATAATGGATTGTAATAATGAATTATGTATAAATAAATATTGTTTTATATTCAAATCATAACAAGTTACTCACACAATAAGTCTTCCAAACATGCAGCGTCACCTGGTATGAATATTGTAGTTACCAATGTAATGGATGCTGTCATGAGTAATTGATAATTCGTCATAATTATATTTACTAAAACAGTATTTTATAAAGTATTACTAAATAATTTTAATTATCAAGTCTATATTCAGTTTATTCAGATATATACGAGTCACAATGTTTTTGCGTTGAAAAGCCGTCACGTATATACCAGCACATCGAATATAGCAATTTTTTAAAAATTTACTTTTAAAAAGTTCAAAAAGAAATGTGATGAAGTGGTTCCTTAATGAGGAATTAAATTTTTCTGAAATAAAAATTTTGTGTGTATAAATTGAAATGTAAAGTTTGAACCACCCAGAGTAAAATATTACGCTATTAAATTATATTTTTACTAGGTTTTTTATAGGAAAAAAAATATTTTGGGACTTCAGGAGGTTGTGTAAGTGTGCAAAGCTAGGGGTACTATTGTATGGTCGTATATCGATAGTCAAGCCTCGGTCAATGGTACACGGGTGTTCTAAGTCTTAGTTTTCTTGTTTCGCCGCTTCTTGTCGGCGCTGTCGGCGGCCGGCATGGCGCTGGAGCTGGGGGTGGCCCCCGACTTGTTGTACAGGCTGTTGAGAAACTCTTCCAGGTTTGGATCGTGTCTGGAAACAGAATAAAACATATTTGATTTGTTATTGGTAAAGTATTTAGATTTAAATTTAGATTTTCTAGTAGTAGCTTGGAATCTGGATATGTGCATTTATGCAGTTTATGGCAATAGGCCCACCATCTATTCCATAGTGAGACGTAAACGTAACTGGTGAATGTGAGAGTGTTCTACATTTCTTTGCCTACCTCTTCGAGGATTACAGGCGTGATGTTACGTTGTTACGCTTAGAACCCCACCACAAAAAAATAACAAATAAAAACTCAATGCTTTTATGCAGTTTCATTACGTCTTCCATCGGCAATGAATAAATTATGGGGAGGCAGAAAGATGACTAAACAGGGACGAGTAGTGCGAAGTGGGCAGAAGTAGTGCGAGATGGGGAGGAGTAGTGCGAGATGGGGCGAGGCGGGGCGGTGCGAGGGCACGCACCCGGGCGTGCGCGGCGCGGCGGCGGGCGCGGGCGCGCGGTTGCCGAGCACGATGCGGTACTGCACCACGTGGCAGTCCGGCCGCAGCTGCTTCAGGTTCTTCTTCTGCAACACGCGACGCACACGCATTTTTAAACATATTGCCTAGAGAACAGGTAGATGGTCCACCTGATGGTAAGTGGTCACCGCCGCTTATGAGCATAATAGATATCTTAGACTTGCGGAGAGGTAAATACATTATCGGTTTTGAAGGAGAGCTCTCATTGTGTTTTTCCCTAGGTGAACATTATCTATCGTCCACACAAAATGGGTTACCACATATCCTCCTATAACGATGGTAGTGCAATTACCTAATGCTTTACAATGCACTTGTACATACTATTTGTTATTTTTTAACTTTTATTGTTAACAATTATATTAAGCTATGAAATCCTTAAGATATAATTTATGTGTATACCTGGCAGCTCGCCCACTGAGTGATCTGATACACAGCGCCGTCCATACAGGCGTAGTACATCACTAATAGACCCATCATACTCGATTCCGCCCAAATGTCACCCTGGAACACAAAAAAGATATTATTAACATTATAAACCCTTCTTACTGCCCCGCTGGTCGAGTGGTAGCAAGCATGACTACAGAATGGGATGAGAATGAGAATGGGCAGCAGCATTCTCTCTAATTGTCGAATATCGGACATCACACTGCGGTCACCAACCCGCTTGCCCAGCATGGTGACTATAGGCATTTCCCCCTTAATGGTGAGGCACTGTCACACAGACCCCAAGTTAATTCCTGGGTGGGTTACTAATATGTTTTACTAACTTGAAATTCTTAGTAGTCCTTTGGAGTCTAGATTTGTACTGCATATATGTATATGGTATAGACTAATGAATTAACATGAGAGTGCACTACAATCATTTACTTATATTTTCGGGGAATACAGGTGTGATGTTACATATTGTTGGCTCTCAGTGCCCCCTCTCTCTTCCATAAGTGACTTGGCATACCAATATAATAAATGTTTTTAAAACATGTTCAGAGAGACATCAACACATTCAGTATGATGCCCAGAGGATTAATATGTATATGTATACTTATTGCTAAAAAAAAAACTAAATATTCTTAAAAACACAGTAATATACAAGATAGTAAAACAAAATTATAGCTACCTCCTTGGCGGAGTGTCTGATCTTGCACTGCACGCAGTAGCGCGCCGCGTAGCACGGCCGCTCTGTCAGCACGCGCTTGTGGCGCCGCCCGCAGTTTGTGCAACTACCCGCAATATAAAAAAATTCTAAACATGGTCATCTTAGTCTAAACTAGGCAAAGGTCTTAATGTTGTAGTCAAGCTGTTCATCAACTAGACATGGTACCTTTTTTCAATTGGTCCTTGTGTAGATAATTTGATACCCAGATAAAGATCTAATTATAAAAAACTTTTAACCTGATTATGATGTTTGGTAGAATCACAAGAATTGTAAAGAGAAACCTAGATATAATCAAAGGAATAAAATGTATCCAGGACAGAATTTGCAGGAATGTGAAAAGATTGGCATTGATCATATCAAATAAACAAAAATACCATGATTGACTTGACTTGACCATGAAATAAGACCTTTTACGTATTGCACATGCGGCAGCTTGATCTGACGACACGTGCCCCGTTCAGTATGTGGCTCACCGGATGGTGTTGGCGGCAAACTCCATTTTGTCATGCAGCTGCGCCAGCAGATGGCTGAGCTCGCTCCAGGCCGCTTCCACATGCCTCGACTCTAATGCACGACGCTCGTACATCTCGCGACGCTCCTGGAAATGAAAAAGCAAAAGAATATTTTTTTATAATCTAATTAGTACCCAATTAAGAAAATAGTACTTCCAAGATATGCCCTTAAGATTTCAAATGCAACGAGTTGTTCAAATTATTCTATATAGATGTGCAGCTGATATTACGATCTAAAATAATATCTCAGGATAAATTTAAACATGGTCATTTTATCGCAAACAGTTGACCTGCCGTATGGTGACCAAGCAGCAGATAACCTACATTTTATGTAAATAAATTATTCAATGCACATTTATATACATAACTTTTTATCTGGCCACAGGGAAATAAGTGTACTCGATATACAAATATTTATCCTGGGTGATTACCAACCACTTAAATCCTGTCTCAATGATCAGTTGGTAGTATTTAAGATTCAGTAGGTTGCAAAATGACAATATGATTACCGGCTCGCCGATGAGGTCGAACGCGTGTTGCAGTATCTTGAAGGCCTCCTCGGCCCCAGGCTGCTGGTTCTTGTCGGGGTGCACGAGGAAAGCTTGGCGGCGGTAGTAGCGCTTTATCTCTTCATCTGTACATGTTGTGCTGACACCCAGAATACTGCAAACAAGCATATTGAAAGATGGTAGAGACTGATTGGGTTAGCTGATGTTAAATGTTCTGTGAAGACAAGCTAAAACATCATTAGTCATAAATGAAGACCAATTTATACAACAATATACGTTTGACAGTACCTGCATACCAATAAATTGGAGAAAGGATAATAATGTATGCTTTGTTAATTTTTGGAGTTATAATCTTTCTGGCTCCCTAATAAAACTGGTTGCTGGGATGCAGAAATTCTAATGTATATAGCAATGGATTATATATTAAGTATATAGGCCACTTAATAAATTAGGATTAAAATTGTGACTATGAAAAATCCAGTATGTACATTGAAGCCTATCACACTGTGTGTGTTTAAATAATTTGGGATTTCCAATGCTGCATGCTCGCTTTGTTGATATTACCAATAAGATAATTTTATATTAATCTACAATGCATTTTGTCCTGATGGGAAATATAAACTTATCTTATTAACATTATGAATAATGATACTTGAAAACTGCAAAAAAATTGTAATAAAATAATAATATTACATACTTATAGGGGTCTTTTCCTTTGCAAGCCAGAAGCCTCTTCATCGCCTCCTCTCCGGTAGCAGGTAAGGGTATATTAGTGTTTAGCTTAACTGCATCCTGACTTCCATCTGTTTCTGCTTCTAATAATACATGAATATTAATAATAATTGATATTACAATATATTTAAACAATATTAACTGCTAAGTGCCAATGTCAGATTCATGGTCACTGATATAATATTAACATTAGGTATGCAAAGAAATGTAGGTAATGCAAACACATACAAATCAAAATTAATAATTGTATACTGTGCACGAACAAGGAATATTTAAAATAATATAAATATTATTAGCAATCTTCATACAAAATCATATAAAAATATTGTACTTTAAAAGATATCAGTAATAAATCTCATGCTTCTTCAAATCTCTACCCTTGAGATGTATACTGAGGGGTTATTATACAGTATGAAGTGTATGTAGTGAATGGGTTTTCCTCATGTATTTCATTTTATAAATCAACAGTAATGCTCTTTCGTATCAAGTGGATGACTAAAAGTTTTTGAAAGTTCTTAATGGTTGTAAATTAAATTAAAATTTTACAAATATACAAAACATAATTATAATACAAAAACAAACACAGTTGTTAAGCTTTGTTTGTACCTTTTTTGAACCATTTCAATTTCCTCCAAAAACCAAAGCGAGTGTGTCCAATTTTTCTGTCAATATAAACCAAGTACTTATTGTCTCTCAGCTTTGAGAGCCAATCCTTGCTGCTACGCCACACTGCCTGCGAGCTGACATAGGTCTGAGTGAATATTGAAGTGCACCTGAAATGTAGTTATGCAATTGCAAGTACAATAACATTGTTTCAATACCTTTGTGGCTAAAATGAGGGCATAGGAGGGTGAGTGAATGGATGTTTATTGGCAAAATATATTCTGTGAAAACCTGTGAAATTTTACCTTTGTAAGACTATCAAAGCTAACAATAAACTTTAAATATCACAAATAGTATGTTATGTTATTACATGAATTAGGCACAACCTCTAGAATAAATAAATATTTCAAAGAATTTTTCACATTTAGGAATGGAATGAAGGGGAAATTTATACATTGAATTGTACATGTTTATACCCTATTTGGTTTTCATGCAAAACAAATTGTTTGTAAAAGAGTTATACTTGTAAAACCAAAAAATTTAATACATATACAAACTCACAAGTCAAAGGATAGATGCATGCTCATTCCACATATATCAGATAAGAGGTAAAAGAACCAAACAAGAGCCTTCCAAGAGGCACCACCCCAGTGCTCCAAGTAGTTCTGAGCAAGGCCCAGATATCCAGGCTTATTGTGTTTCCCTTTAATCTGACTTGACTTCTTTTTATCCTGATTAGGCTTAGGTGCCTTATGACAGAGACGAGGCTCCCTTCGCCTTCGAGCTTTTACAGATTCTTTATGCCCATCTTGATACACAAATTCTGATTGATCTTCCTCTTCAAACTCAAATTCGATATCCATAGATGCATTTTTATTAATATTCTTGGCTTTTCCCTCTTTCTTCTCTTTTTTTGTTGGCTTCTCTGGATGGGTCTCTATGAAAACGAACTGGCTGTCATTATCTTGATTGTATCCAATATCTCCTTCGTTTGTGATATCGTCCAGGGACGACCACTTGCGTGACATATTGTTTCGTTTGTTTTTAGATTTCTTGCTTGGCTTTGGTCGTTTTTCATTGTCATCTGTGTTAATATCACCCGACTCACTGCCTGATGATATATTTGTGTTGTTGTGAGGTTTCTTGTCATTTTTGGCTTTAGTCTCCTCAATAAAATTTTTAACTTTCTCATTAGATTTTTCTGGTTTTAAAGTAGGTTTATTTAAAGTCTTGGTCTCAACATTGTTCTGTGGCTTTACTTTGGGAGCTGCTTCTGGTTGAAGGTTATTCCTCATGTTTTTGGCTAGCACATCGGAGTATGATGGGCGCATAGGCTTCACTTCAGCTACAATGCGTTTTTTGTTGCTTATGTCAGCAAGAGGGCTGTTTTCATTCCTTTTTGGAGATGCATCAGATTTTACTTGTACAATTGTTGGGTCAAGTATTGAATTGTTTGACAGAATGTTTGTTGGTACATCTGGATGGTTCAAAGGATAGTTCTGTCCAAATGGAGAGTATGTTCCTGATGAGTTAGGTTCCCAATTACCTAAAACATCTTTCAAAAAGTTTGAAGTTGGTATTTTCGTCTGCTGGTTATTTGCATTGTCATGGCTAAATGTAGCACCTGACAATGTAGAGTGTACCATGGGAGACTGCAAATGTGTATTATTATTGTTCATAGTGAAATCTTGGTTCAGTGTGAACAAATGTGATGCCTGGGGTGATTGCATCGGAACATCACACAACCCTTGATTGTGGGTGAACCGTTCGTACTGTCCTGACATGGGAAAAATAAGCTGCTGATTATTTTCATCGTAAATAACTCGGACAATTTGACCGTTGCCCAAATTGAGCATCGCGTTGCCATAATTTTGACGATTGATGCGGCCCATGTTGGACATTCCGTTGAATTGCATCTTTTCATCATTATTCATCGTACACTCGCCTGTCTGTAAGTTAAATGGCAACTTATTCATATAAACATCATTACCGAAGCTGTTATTGCCGTACATACTGTTCTCTGTTACAATGCCAGAGTTGGGGTGAATTTGTTGTTTATTCCTGTCGCCCATGATGCCAGGTGTACAGTTTTCACCGGAATCTGGTGGATATTTCCATGTGTTGCTTTGTATGTCACAGAATCGCGGATCCTCTGCTGGCGACCTTGCCATTGTGGTTGTCCTTATCGATCTCAATCGATATGGTTCGCGTTACACTTTTTTTATACACTAGTCACTGATTTAACATGTTTGAATAACTTCAAAAATGATGATTATCCTTGTTTATTGGTTTAATTTTAATAAAACTCACGCTTTTCACATTTTTCAATGACAGCTTGTTTGTTGTTATTAGTAATTATATTCAAACTGACAAAAATAACTCTCATATACAGCCAAGAGAAACTAAACACTCATTCAATGTACAATGTAAGAATGAGCATTTTTTTCAAATCCCAGTAAAAAATGCGATTTTAATTTTTCCTTCAGTTTTTTTTTAACAGTATTATTAAAAATGAAGCGGACATTTACGGATTAAATGGCACCTACACCTATATGTTTAGCAATACTCATAAATCGCACCCTCCATGGAAGAAACATGGAAGTACACTTGTGATTTTTTTTATTGGACTAAAAAATCAAGAAAAATTTAATACATATTGTCATTTTTTTTCATAATTTTTATTTAAAAAATGGAGTAGTTAAAGGCAAATATGTGAAATATTGCAACATTCAAATATTTATATTCCCATCATAAAAACGAAGTTAATACATTTGCATTAATTAATTTGCATTAGTTAATACATTATTGACTAAAGTTCCATATAAATAATAGCATATTTATACTTACATAAATCTTGAACGAAGATTATAAAAAATATTTTCGCAAACTATAGTTGCATACTTGTTTTAGGATTTATTTGGTGGATATGGTTGTGTAAGTCTAGTTACGTAATTCTTTCACGAAACTTTTGTCAATATTGTATTATATATCAATTGATACGTATAATTTTAAATAAAGTTTGGTAATTATTTACACGCAACTGGAAAAATCGCTTAGTTCAACGTTATGATTTGTTTTAAAAGGTTCATAATTGGTTTAAATTATGATTCACATTCTGCTTGGTCGCACATTGGAGCTGGCGTCCCTCAAGGTAGCGTGCTATCTCCTATCCTTTTTTAACTCTTCGTTAATTTTATAAGTTCTAGATTAACTTATCTTTACCATCTATATGTAGACGATCTTCAAATCTATAAACAATGTTTCTTCTGGATCTGCCTGGCGCAATTCGTGGTATAAATAATGATCTGGCTAATTTATTTTTATGGAGACAATCCCATGGGCCTTTAATCAATGCTGCAAAGACTCAGGCAATAATAATCGGTAGTTCACGGTTAGTTTCTAAAATAAACTGGTCTAACATACCTCCAGTTACTTTTAACGGTGTTGAAATTCCATACAGTGAACACGTTAAGAACTTGGGAATACTAATCGATCGAACTCTTTCCTGGCACCCTCAAATTAGTAGTGTTAGCAAAAAACTTTTTATGACACTCGGGCAGCTCCGCAGACGGAAAAACTTACTGCCTGTTGCAACTAAAATTGCACTAGCTCAATCTTTGCTTCTACCAATCTTTGACTATGCCGATATTTGCTATCTTGATCTAACCGAGGAGCAATTAAATAAGCTTGAGCGACTCCAAAAACAATGCATTAGATTCATATTTGGTTTACGTAAATATGATCATATATCTCATTTTCGGAACAAACCCAATGGGTCCCAATCCGCCTTCGCCGGAATAGACATACGAGTATTATACTACGACATTATACTACGTGCTGTTTAGTCCAACTGCGTCTTTCTACCTTAAAGAGCGTTTCAAATTCATATTCCAGTCTCATAATCTGTCTCTTCGCTCCTCTCATAACCTATCTCTTCATACTCCTGCACATTGTATTTCTTTTAGTAACAAATCCTTCTCCATTACTGCAGTTCGTCTTTGGAATATTCGTCGGGCTCAATCCTTAGACTCTTCTAAGCGGCGGCGGCAGCCAGGAAATTTAGATGTACCTGGGCAATCCGCGTCCTAGCGTGGTCTTCAAGCTTCAGCTCTAGCCTCCACTTACGACTCCCCGATATCTCGGCGTGTATTCTTACTCTTCCCAGACACAGATGACTATGTCTGTGACGGTGCTTGTATGAAATATGCACCTGAAACCTTTCCCTGTACCTACTACCTAGTTGTTGACTACAAAATAATCGCATTAAGCAGTAAGCCCAATGAAGATGTTCCACAAGGATAAAAAAATTAACAATATGGAACAAAAGCTGAATGGAGAATCTCTAAATTTTGTTAAGATGTAACTGTCGGCAGTCTGTAATGGTTTGAAATAATATTTGCATAATCCTTTTTTGTTTAATAAAGGTGCACAATAACAACTGAATAGTAGAATCGGCTATCTTGTGCATTGTCATTATATGCCCAGCTTATAAACGTTATCTCTCACTCATTCTCACTGCCATTCCTGTAGCGGATCTGGCGGATATAATAATTATAGTACCTAATACATTATTTTCTCTAAAAGTAACATTATATTCGATACAATTGTATGACACATTCTTGTAAAGGAGTCTATGTATAGCGACACCGGTGCACGCTATCGTTTGACGTTACAGTAGCCGCCGTCATCGTATCGTAACGCCGATACGCGATCCGATACGCGCGACGTTCAGAGTGGGCGCTCCCGCCGGCGCTGCGAACCGGACACGGCGCGGCGTCACCGCGCGGCTATCTTGCCTCGCGATATTGAATGTCGATTTAATAACAGCTATGTGCACTAGTTTTTACACTAATAAATATATTTGTTTGTGTGTGTGTGTGTGTGCGTGTGCACGCCTGTGTGCGTGTGTACGCCTGTGTGTGAGAGTGCGTGCGTGCATATGTATGTGTTAATTAAAGTAGCATAAAGTAATATATGTATTACGCCTGTAATCCCCGAAGACGTAGGCAGAGGAATGTAGAACACTTCCACGTTTCACCAGTTACGTTTACGTTCCACTATGGAGTAGGTGGTGAGCCTATTT
>DWFO01002896.1:0-13055 GCA_018246595.1 Mimoniades nurscia nurscia | reverse complement strand
ACCCGGGAATCGAACCCAGGACCTCCCGTTCGGCAGTCGCACTTGCAACCAACTCGACCAACGAGGCAATAATAATAACATAATTAATAGGTAGTTTTCTTATTTCTAATTTATTGTTATTTGCAGGTCAAATATTGAGTTTACCAGAATACATACAATTAGTACACACAAAATGTGAAACACATTTTCTCAACTATTAAAGTTAAGTAAATTATTTAAATATAAATAAGCTGTGTAACAATCACTGATTCCATGATGAGACATCTAACGTAATTGATAAGTGTATTACACTCCTCTGTCTTACTCTTCGAAGATTACAGGCTTGACGCAACATTAGGTTTTTTGCGATTTTTATAATCGATCGAGCTTTTAACAATCGATCGATTTCTCGTTTCCTCGTGGGTTCGATGCGCGGGTCAGATAGTTCCAAGGAGTAACTTGGAGCCTGAAATTCTAACCGATGTTTGGCAAAAGGCCGCCACTTGTTTCATTATGAGACATATATTAACATAATAAAATATTAGAGTGTACTGTACTCGTTTGCCTACCTCTTTGGGAATAATAGGTGTAATGTTACGTTTTAACAATATGGATATTACTTTTTCAGCATGAAATAATATAAATAAAGTTATATAACTTGATGTGTCAAATATAGATGATTACTTAATTCAAAGTTAATTTGGTTTAGCTCAAAAAACAAATATTCTATGAAAATTTAGTGCTTTTAAAACGGTTATCATATTTGTTTGCAAATAATTCTTTTTACATGCTATTAACAGTGTTGTCAATTTTACAAAACAGTTAGAAATGATAAGGTATAGTACGAGCCGAAGCCCTGTGATTAAGAAAATCCAAATCCAAAGCAATCATTTGACTTAAAATTGACAACTTGAAAACTGGCACCCAAAATGTCAAGAAATAATTGTCGAATGAGAGTATGAGAGCGAGTGACAACCGCAGTCAGTTTTGTATTGCTTATAAATATATACAATAATAATGAAACTTAAGGATATGAATGAATCAAATACTTAATCTATTAACGGGAACTGTCGTTTGCAGAAGATGATATCTGATTTCACAAAGGAGAAAGTGATATGGACGGACAAAATGAATTTGAAATTAGTGAACTTTATGGAAAATAAACCTAATATTTGGAACCCCAAACATCGTAAATATACTTCAGTAACTTGTAGAAATAAAACTTATGCGGAGTTTGCTATAAAGTACGGAAATGCATTTACTGGACAAGCTGTGAAAGATCGGTGGACGAACATAAGATCAACTTTCGCTAGTTATTTAAGAAAATTAAATGCTAATCGAGCCAAAGGTGATGGAGAAGTAAGCAATTCCTTTTCATATCATATTCTAGTAACGGCTGCCTCCTGTTTTATAGAGGAAAATTGGCAATGAATATTATTTAATGTGTATCACAATAATTATCAATATTTAACACTAAAAGTGTTCCTTATTCTATTTAGTGAAGGATGTATTCGTTTATGTAATAACATAATGACAATTTATAGTAGAGAACCATACATCTCATTAAAAAAAATGATAATTCCAATTGATGTACTAGAAAAGTATATAGACAGGAAGCTCAGAAAATATTATCAGATGTTATATATGTATGTATAATCAAGTGTATCATCAACATTAATCATCAATGTTCTTCAATTTTCAGGAATATAAGGTTAATTGGTATTTGTGGGATGCTTGTCAGTTTTTAAAAAAAGTTAGTCGAAGTACACCAACAAACATTGATAATGAAGAAAACACAAAGGTAAATAAAATAAAAAAAATTATCAGGTAACATTTAGGGTAACTGTAGGGTAAGGTGTAAGGTTCCAAACTTTATTATCAGAGACTAAGCCAATCTTATCTGCCCACTGTACATACAAAAGTCAAAGTTCTAGCATGGTATACTGCCATAGTTATTGACAGGCAGTTGCTTTGACCTTGCAAAAAGTGGCACTCTGTGATGTTGGACCCACTTGCCCCACAGAATTATGGGTAATAATCACCAGGGCAGGCCTGTGTGTCAGTAGACTGAATCAGACTGATGAGAAGAAATTATTACTATGCCATTTGGTGTCATGGTAAATAACTAAATTTTCTGTTTTATAAATTACTCAATAAATGCCCGTGACATATTTGAGATATTAATTATCACAGTATTTCAATGCTCTCCAACTAGATAATAGCCCTAATTAAGCATGTTTAGTTTTCCAAGTTTGCTAATCAAAATATTAGGGAAACATGCAAATGAAGCTGTAAATGTCAGGTACCATTAGTATTACTTACCTTAACTTAGCTTAGCTAAGTTTTACAACTTATCTATGCATATTTTGTTTTTTGTTTACAGGCTGCATCATATGAATTAATAGCAGGAAACCAAACTGACACTGATGATGAAGAAGTACACTTAGAGAATAATGTTAACGGCTCTAAAAAGTCTTGCAAAAGTATTGCTGACAATCTATTAATTGCATTTAGGGGTATACAAAATGACGCATTTGGTTTAGCTAATACAAAACATGGAAAAATAGGTAAAGCTGTTACTAAAAAGCTAAATGAATTAAATTCATATGAAGCTGCAAGAGTATCTACTAAAATATTGGAAGTTCTTATGCTCTACGATCAAAATAACCCAATTAATCCAAATAATAATTATAATATTAACATTTACCATACAAATATATAAAAAATTGAATTGATGAAACTGGTACTGTTATTTTTTTGGTCACAATTACCGATTTATAATTAGACATTATTGACTGCCCCATTGATTGAGTGGTTTCAAGTGTGACTGTTATGTAATTCATATCTGATCGGATTTTTTATTAATTATGGCGCGAAGTTGCTGCTAATTTTCTACAGTGTGTGTGATTTTAAAGAGAAATGAGTACCAAATTCGTTTTCTTTCTCTTTTTCGACAAGACAACTTTTTTCTAAATATCAGTATGTTGTAGTTGTTGACCCTTATGACCTATAGAGCTTCACCGGGTTTTGAGGTGAGCCCAAGTAGCTCAGCCTAGAATTGGAATTACAGAAGAATGGAAAAGATGAGGATGGGTTCAGTACAGACTGACACTAATAGCTGTGGACGCATCTATTTCTGTTGTCAACGAAAGACAAATGATCGATATACGTTACAGTGACATAAAAAAGTATATCTATCTTTTCATTTTAGTGACACATGTCTATTAGTAAGCCGTGTTTTAATAGAGGACACTAAGATCCAGTATAATTGAATATCAAAAAAAAACAAACCAGATTTATAGTTGGCTGCCATCTTAGATATCCTTGGTTAAACTTAACATCCTTGCATTTGACCATCAAAAAAGGAAAGATGAGATTAATAATTGTTATTGACAATAAAAATATGTTATTTAAATATGAACTATGTCTACAGTTTTAATTTTAAAATCATGTTTTTTTTTATTCATTTTCTATGTATTACCTTTAATCTCATTCTGAGCTTAATTTACCTTGGTCTTGTCACACAATCTTGTCACACAATATTTTTTTTTTATTTGATAGATTTTACAGCGTCCCTAAAGTATAATGTAAATAAGTCGATGTAATAATATTCTTGATTCGTTAAAGTATTTTGTACAATTTGCCCATAACTCAACTTCTGGGTTCTACATAAATCAGCCGGAAAAATATTCACAATTTATTTATTTTAATATAACCGATAACTGTTTAAGAAGACGTGTTCTGGAATGTCTGGAGCCCATCGCTTGGCAAACGCTCTCCAGATAGGTGGAGTGGAAGGCAGCAGTTGGTAAAGTTAACCAACTTTAACCCGTAACCACGAACCCTAAAGATCGAGCTCAGTGGCATGCTATTATAGAGGCCTATTTCCAGAAGTGGACGGGAATGAGCTGATGTTAATGATGATTCATTATAATACACTTATAAGCAGTACTAGTCTTCAGGGAAGTTACGTAAATGTGTCGCCAAATTCTGCGATAGGAACAACAAATCAAAGTTGTACTCGACAGCTGTGGTCGTTTTGATATTATTATACTACTGTTATACGTAAATACTCCTGTTATAAAATATTTTAAATCGCTAGTTTAACAACGTGGTCATAGTTTTTGAATATGCATACAAACGTAAAACATAACGTCACGCTTATAATCCCAGAAGAGGTAGGCAGAGGAATGTAGAACAGACGCATCTCAAACCAGATACTTTTAGGTTGGAGTTTTTTTAAATGTTATTAGTGCAATCTGTTTCGCGTGAACATTTAGCACAAGGTTATATATTTATACATTTATTAGTCTTGGAGGGCAGTCAGTCCAGTGGCATGTGCCCTTTATATTTAACAATCCCTATAAATCTCTAGGGGACTTTCTTTTAAGCCTTTTGAATGTTGTAACATTGTTCATTAACTGCGCAGCCAGAATATTTGGATGGTTTTCCAATCTTTCCCTGTAGGACTTCATTGGGTGCTTGATCTCTTCTTGGACTGTCCTGACGTCAAGGTCGTGATGTAATTGTTGGTTCGTTACATACAATGGTGCATCTGTGATTATCCTCAGCATTTTGGATTGCAACCTTTGGAGTATTTCTATGTTTGAGTTGGCCGCTGTGCCCCAGAGTTGGACTCCGTAAGTCCAGATTGGCTTAAGGATACACTTATATAATAATAGTTTGTTCCCCATCGATAACTGTGATTTTTTCCCCAGCATCCAGTACATCTTCCTCAATTGGATCCCTAGTGCTTTTCGCTTGGTGAAAATACGAGTATGTTTCCTCCAGGTGAGACGGCGATCTAAATAAATCCCAAGGTATCTGGCTTCATTTGCTTGGGTATTTGTACTCCGTTAAGCTTCACAGTGGGGCATGTATTGCGTCGGGTCGTAAAGGTCACCTGTACTGACTTAGTCTCGTTTGCTTTTATCCGCCAGGTTAACCATTCCGCGATATCGTTTAAAGAGTGTTGCAACATATTGCTTGCCTGGGCTGGTTCATCATGGGCAGTTAGGGCTGCTGTGTCATCAGCAAAGGTGCCAATTAAGACGCCGTCTGTTATCGGAAAGTCGGCAGCGAAAATCAAGTAGAGGATAGGACCAAGCACACTTCCTTGCGGTACCCCCGCGTGAGCCCGGTGTAGTTTTGTCATTTCTTCTCCTTGCTTAACGGAAAACAATCAGTAAGATACGATTTTAGAAAAATATAATAATTTATTAGAAGATGTTTTCTTATTTTGTATAATAGTCCTTTGTGCCAAACTCTATCAAAGGACTGGGATATGTCGACAAATGCTGCACAACAATATTTCCTGCTTTCGAAAGCCTTATGTATTTCTTCTATAGTCTATATATGCACCTGTTCAATAGTGCTGTGATTTTTTCTAAAACCAAATTGGTGGTCAGGTATAATCTTAATATCTGCTATCACAGTGTTTAGTCGCTTTAAGAAGAGTATTTCCATGGCTTTTGACAACACAGGCAGCAAGCTGATTGGTCTATAGGATGATGTATCTTCAGGCGCTTTACCAGGTTTAAGAATAATTTTGATTTCAGCTACTTTCCACTGTGGATGCCTCTGATCAGTATGCAGTTGAATAGGTGCATCAAGAAGTGTATTGCTATTTTAGGTAATTCGTGGGTACTTTTGCAGTAATTAAGTCGTATCCCGGGGCCTTATTGTGTTTTAGATTTTTAATTGTTTCTATGACCTCACACATTTTAATTCTTATAATTGGCAAGTCAAGTTGGTAAGGTTGTTCAAGGAGCTCTGTGAGTTCTTCACTAGTGGTCATTGATGGGTTTGGTAGAAAGACGTTAGCTAGATGAGAGGCAAAGGTTTCACATTTCTATAAGTCACTTTTTGCCCAGGATCCGTTTTTTCTGCGTATCGGCGGATTGGAAGCAATGGGTCTTTTGATTTTTTGATTTGCTTTCCAAAGGGAGTAGTCATTATCATTAGCAGCCGTAGCCTCCAGTAAGTAAGCATAAAAACGTTAGTTAACAAATGTTTTAGCGTTAGTTAATATTTGGTAACGTTTTATAATGGTAATGTAGTAGCCTCAATAAAATTAACACTTGAAATCTGTAAATACACTATTCAGTATATTACTGCAAATTACCGACATTCTCTGCTTATGTTAATATTGGCGTATACCAGTAGCGCCACTCATTTAGTTACACATCTATGGTCTTTCTTTAAAAAAAAAATATTGTTTGAACAGATTTTTAATTTATCAATATTTTTTAATGTTTTTTTAATAGAATATAATGTTTAAACGTTTGTTTATAAGATTGTTTTTTATTCTTCGTAACATACATGCTGTACATAAAAACTATTATTAACATGACTGGTACTGGTAGTAGAGTACATGGAAAATAATATAGTTCATAGTATGTAGTTCATAGTAATGATAATTCAGATCAAGATGATATTTTTTGATGATGGCAATCCACGGGAAAAGAATAGAAGTCTGAAACTCTGAACTTCTGAACTATTCTGATTATTTCTGAAGTACTGCAATGCGATCAGCGATCCAAATAATTTGAAATAATGCAATCGATTAATACTTAATTAATAGATAGTTGCATCTGCTGATCTGCATATTCCATTACATACTGCATTTCCTTAATTGTACACTAATGTTATAGTAGAAAAGCCTAAAAATGTTTAAATTGTACGACTCCAATACTAATCATGTTATCAGCAACATGTCTTCGTCAGAGTTCGTGGATGCATTGAAGATGAAATGGGATGATTTGCACGAGAAAATTGATGTCTTTCGTTATCAAATTGAAATTATACATGAAAGGTTAATAGACAACAAATATTTGCTGCAGGTAACTTCAAATTGTATGATCCAAACTTTATATTTACAAACAACGAACGTGTCTGATCTCAAATTGGTGGTCTACCTCAATGTAATTAGTATAAATGCTTTTAATCGTTCGTAACATAATATTATTTCATTGATGATGTCCATTCTTTTCTGAGGGTTTGTCTGCAAGACTGTCGAACAAGATAATTCGGCTATTGCGAACACCACGTAAACCTGCTGAAATGCCTTGCTACATTAATAATTATGCTTGGTATACAAATTGTACGTTATATATAAAAGTAACTTCACGCCTGTAATCCCCGTAGAGGTAGGCAGAGGAGTGTAGAACACTCCCACGTTTCACCAGTTAATTTAAGTCCCACGATGGAATAGGTGGTGAGCCTATTGCCATATACCGGGCACTTATCCAGACTCCGAGCCGCTACTAGAAAATCTAAATTAGAAAATTTTGTAGTGCTCGACCCGGGAATCGAACCCAGGACCTCCCTTTCGGCAGTCGCTCTTGCAACCAACACGACCAACAAGGCAGTCAAACGTTATATATGGTGTACAAAATGTAACGTTATATATGGTGTACAAAATGTAATGTTATATATGGTGTACAAAATTACATCCATTCCAGCTTAATCCGAACAGAGGCAGTAAACGCAGAATTCCTGAGAATTTTGACAACATCATCCAACCTGTTGACAAAGAAAAATTTAACTTCACCAAAGTCGCTGATCAAGAAGTTCTGTTTACCTTGACTAAAGACAATGATGGTAAATATCAAATGGTACAATTAGTCTCCAGTTACTGCGATGCCTAGAAAATGAATTATTTTTTTCTTACAATAACACTAAAAGAGCTATGTGTATTGATAACTTTGTGAATAATTCATCTCTAAATATAATGACTACTGTTATAGACTAAATCTATAAAATCTTTTGATTTGTTAATTCATTACAGTATCTAGCAAGAACTGTTTATGCAATTTGCAAGGAAACTTAGTTTTTGTTTCCTATAAACCTAAGCAACTTGTAGGATACAATAATTGATCAAATTATGTCACTATATGGTTGTGCAGAAATATAATATTTATGAACTGCATTACTGCATGCTACATATAACTAAATCGAAATTAACCATGGCTTGTTAGTTAAATTGTGGGAATTTGTCTATTTTGAAAAAGTTGTTGCTAAAACACTTGTTGATGACCCAAGTATAGTGTAGCGTTTTAATGAGAAAGTACTTGTTCTGAAATTATTGCAAAAAAGTTGCAGATATATTTGTTAATATATAAATATTCTTTTGATGTAACTTATCATTGCACTTCTGCTTCTTATATTACTTTGAGCTTGTCATATGAAAACAATACTTCTTTTCGTCACATGTATGTATGATGTATAATGTGTATAATAAGTATGATCTAAAATGATATGTGAAACAGGGGTTTTCAAATTTTTTTCATATTTCAGAGTCTTATAAACATGCTATACTTATAAATGTGAGCCCTATAAATCGCTATCATTCTCTCTTGTGTCCTTATATTGACAAATGCTCGCCACAAGTTGTGACACAAGAGAGTCTAAAGTTGGCATTTGAGATTATGCTGTTTATTGATGATCGGTGAGTTTAGGCAAGTAGACATTTTGTTTATTTTACTGAGTTCTTATTATCCATATAAATCTTCCTTTTTTGAGTAATTTTTTACAGCAAGAAAAACAAAATTTGTTTGTCATTATCGAAATGATATGATAGGTATAAAGCACAGTTTACATGAAAAACAGAATATTTAAGTACTGAAGCCAATTTAAAATGATGAAGGTGGTAGCACTCTCAATATTAAGCTTGGAACTCAACATAGAATCAACCATTTCTTCAGATCCCATAGAAATGCTTGCATAGTTGATATGCTTGACAAGGATCATAAGGAAACAGACAAAAATGATGTGTTTATATTATATTGAATTTAAGAGTGTTTAGATTCAATATGGAAATGTAAACACAGTATTTTTGGTAGTAGGTACATGGTTACATGGTCAAGTCCTATTTCTTTCAAATTCTATTCTATTCAAGTTCTATTTCAATCAGAACATCATATCTTTGTGCATTGTGCATTATAAATATAGCAGATTGATAAACAGAAAGTGCTATGTAGGAAATAAATTTGCTTATTCAGCATTTTATTTACACGATTATAAATTAGGGTGATAATGTTCTTTTCAATATTATGCTCTAGGAATTTGTTGTAGAAAATTCTAGAAGGCATGTTCAATTATGAGTTTATAATATTTATTGAACTATAACATTGATGAATGTTATATAATGTATGATTAATTAATTACTTATGTTATGCACATGATTGATGTAGCATTTAGCCCCATTACTCATATTTTACAGTGAAGTGAAAATTGGATTTAACAGCCTTTGCGCTTTTGCTTCTGTCAACCATCTGCACTACCATTTCTTATTTGAGCATCGGATCCTACCTGTGGAAATAGCGGTAATACTTACATATACTGTTAAATATTTGATTTTCTTTTTTATGTTATGGTTGTGTACTACTTCATTTTTTATTTCATAGATAAAATTTTATCAGTTATTGCTGTTATTTCCTAAACAGCTTTTGACGGAGTGTTTGTGTCTATGTTTATGTTTGTCCTTATAACCTTTGTTGGATATAATTAAAGTTTGCATTAAAATACTTACTTTTTCCACAACATGGGTGAAGTTAGGGTACATTAAGGATCATAATTAGGTATGGTACGAGTATATCACTTGCAGTAAAAGGAAACAATGCAAGATAACTTACATGCCTTAGTTTCCCATAGTTTTCCAATGTATGGCTTGTATTCTTTTCATTCTGAGAAATTTGTGTTAAACAGAAAAACAATGAAGTGTTGATGATAATCATGATTTTGATATGTTGTGTTATTGGAGACCTAGGACTATTACAGGATATCATTGAACTTACATGAGATCATAAATATTGCAAGAGAACTATGTATAACAGTAGAACGATAGACATGGTTGATTATGATGTGTTAACAGTATGTATGTATCTGTGAGTCTGATTATACAAATTTTCTATACACTTCATAGGAATTATTTTTGTGAATGATTGCAAGTAATTTTTTTATAGAAATGTACTAAATAGGTGTATTATCATTGAACCTCTGATACCACCAACCAACTTAGTAGAGTCAAGTAACAAAACCTTCATTAATATTCCTATTGTTACATCTAACTACTAGTGTCAAATACATAGTTAATTTAATATGTATGATTTCAGAAATTGAAGCATATTGTGGGTTCACTGTACATTCTGGATGATTATGTTGTACCCGGATTTTGCTTTGATGTTACCCAAGATTTTGATAAAGCTGCTCAAAATATTTTCAAACTACTGTTAGTTTTGTTGGAAAAATCGATTCCCCATAACATCTTCATTTCCTGGGGATCGAATGTAAATGATTCTACACGAAAGGCTATTAAAGTTTTCATCTGGCCGAGAAAAAGTTGCAGCGGAGTTGAGAAATTGGCTGCATTTAGTGTTGCTGCCCTGGAACTTGCTGGCTGGTTCACTATGTATGGTGAGTATATAATGAGAGTTGTGAACATTACACTACTCACACAAAGTTAACACATAATCAGCCAATGTATACAGACAAGGGACTATAACATACAACATTAAAACATAAAACATTACCTGAGCTAATATAAGATATATTTAATAACGTAACATACAAAAACCGATGTGGAATTTGCTTATTAAATATTTATACATTCTTCCCACAGAAGAATTGAGTGAATGAAAAAAAACAAAAAAAGATAATAATAAATAAGTAATTTAAATACAAGTAGTTCAAAAGTTATAATTTATAACATCAGCAATACAGTAATAACAATGAACAATAATAATGATGTTCAAGGAAATATTTGCTTTAAAACATATGACAGTTACTCATGGCTTGAAACAATTAGATGCCATAGAATTAGCAAACCAGAATATATCAAATATTGGATGTTTAATTGATTATTCAATAACACACAGAATTAGCTCTTTTTTGCTTTACATATTAAAAATGACAAAATATCAGTGTGGAAAAAATATTTTGAGTTACTCATCAAAATGTTTTATGTTATAGATGTCCTGGAATTTTCAAATATGCAGACGGAAGGTTTGGAGGATGAATTGAGGAAGTGGAAGTATGATGAATTTGATCAACTTTGTCATGAAATGAAATCACTGTATTAAATTATTGTATTTTTACTACTCTATATATCATTTGTATTATAACTGTGTTATACTAAGTATATTTTACTATTGGGGACTGGATCAAAGTGTGTTAGTCACAATGAACTGTATGGGACTCCTCATTGAGTTGCATAGTGTGAGATTGTCAATGATATACACAATTTACCGAATTACTAGTTACTCTATAATAAGTACATACTGTTAAAAGTGTTAAAACACATCAGTTTATATTTTTTATTCACAGACATTAATTCTTATTAATGGGCAAATTCAAAAAATATCAATAACTAATGATTAAAAATATCATATGGGGCACTGATGTATTTTCTACTTTAGATTCTATTTTAGATTTTCTAGTAGTAGCATGGAGTCTGGAAATGTGCCCAGTGTATGGCAATATGCTCACCACCTATTCCATAGTGAGAACTGGTGAATCATGAGAGTCGGAGTCTACTATATTCCTCTGCCTGCCTCTTTGGGGATTACAGGCGTAATGTTACCTTTTTTTTAAAGCATAAAATTATTAAAGTAATTGTGATCTATTAAGTAGATATCTTGTATTTGTAATAAATTTACAACTCATAATAAAGGAAATAGTTGCAAAATGAACTTCTTTTTTACTGAATTGTCATAAACTAATTCCTGGTACCTACCTATTAAATAATATGAATCTCATATATCAACTTTTATATTGATAATAATTAAATATTTGCTTATGTATGAGTCAATATACCAGATTCTCAATTCGTCAATTTTATGGTCGTCAAATTACGAACAAAAAAGGTTTTAATGTGCATGCGTATATCAACTCTACGCAAGTACATATTGGTTGGAATTCTTTTGTTTGTAGAATTTGAGATTGCAGTGTATTGAGTAAGTTGATATTTTCTCACGAAATTATATACAACACTGTCAAATAGGTTTATATCACATTAACGCACTTCTTTGCTAAAGCAATGGCAAAGTCGAAACTGAAATACTGAATTAAGATATATGATATTTTTCCTGGTAGGTATTATCCACGTATGTATATCTCCTAGGTTCTAACGTTGCGTTCGACTCCAGATCAGTGGTAACAGACACGATGCTACTATTTACGAATAAATGGACGTACCCATTTATTCGTAAATTTACTTTATAGCTACCTATAAATTATATATACCTACATATATGGTTGTCTATTAACTATAAAATTCTTATCATAACAGTGAGACACAATACAATATATTGTTACTGATAAAAAATATCCTATATTATTAAGATTTAAAACGTTGATTGACAGACTCATTTATAAGTACACGCGTCTTTCCACTACAGTATTTTCGAATATATTTATTACAATTAAGAAGTCTTGTAATCATATACATATATCCTGCTGAAAATGTATATAAATGAAAGTTACGAAATAAAGATACAATACACAATTAGTCATTTCGCGATAGATCAATGACATAGTATTATCTTTTGTTTACGTTATCGATTTTCAATATACTTTGCGTCGTGTTGCCAGTTCCTCACTTATTAGGATATTAGTCATGTTGCGCATGTTCCCGGTGACCTCCGGACGTGGGATAAATTACGTTTGCGCCCCGTCAATTAGTTCAGTTGCCTGAGCGTCGCCCAACGAGCGTGTGCTTTGTTTATAGATATGAGGTTACTCATAGCACTGTTTACGCTCATTGTTTTTACACAATGCATCGAAAGCCGGTACACCGACTGGTTCCCGCAAAATTTTGTGAACACAGTCGCTAACAAGACGTCTCAATTTACTAAATATGTGAGACAAAAAGGGCGCAGCCTTAAACAGTTCTACGTTGAGAACGTGCGAAGTAAGCTTCCATACTTTGGCTCGAACCAGACCAGAGACGAAGCACCAAAAGTTTTGAATGAAGACAGAACCAGTATAAAATTTAAAACTTACGTCGAAGATGCTCAAGCTAATTCCCAGAAGGTATTTGACTCCATTGCCTCCGAAACTCTGGAATATTCGTGCAA